>MU261953.1:17500-27500 GCA_020310875.1 Ceratopteris richardii
GAATGCACTTGCTTCTTTCTTCTCTTCCAACACTCGAGCAAGGAAGAACCAATTGTTGATGGAGTTCACAACAATGAAGAAAAGCCCGAAGCAAAATGTGACTGATTATGTCACAAAGATGAAGGAGATTTCTGACCAACTTGGAAGCATTAGAGAGGTAATTGAAGAGGAGCAAATCATTAGACAAATCATAAATGCAATCAAAGCGGATGACAAGTGGGAGTCATTTACAACAGCCATGGATTTATACATGGATATGCGTGTACCGGACCTCAACACACTCATGGGCCAACTCTTCACTCATGAAGCAAAGATTAGCAAAGGTGGTGAGTCCTCAAGAGGTAATCAAACTTCTGCCTTATATTTTGATAAAACTAAGGTCAAGGACAAGTCAAAGAATAGGAAGAATGAAGATGAAGGTAGCTCTTTCCAAGCAAACTTTGCAGGTAGAGGAAGAGCTAGAGGAAGAGGCAGAGGCGGAAAGCAAGGCAGGGGGAGATTCCAATCATCTCAACCTTGCAACATATGTGGCTTATCTAACCATACTACTGAAGAATGTTTTAGGAACCCGAGGAACTCAAGAGGAAGAGGATTCAATAGAGGTGGCTCTGGATCAAATAGAGGCAGGTACAATGGAGGCTACAACAACAACACTTACAACAACAACAACTATCAAAGTGGCCATAGAGAAAGAAGAGATTACAATAACTATGTAGAGGAACAAATTCAAGAAGATTCATTATTGATTATGAATTTATCAGTGAAGAAGGGTAAGGATGATGATCACATATTTTATATTGATTCGGGATGCTCAAACCATATAGCAGGAAATGTGGCTTTACTTTCTGATTTGGAAGATCCTCATAACAAGCATGAAGTGCAGACAGGAGATGACACAAGGCACTCAGTGGAGAAGATAGGTAATGTGAAGACATCAGATGGGAATATGAACCTCTTAAGCAAAGTCTTGTATGTCCCTACAATTACCAAAAATTTAATAAGTGTTGGATATATTGTTGAAAAAGGATTGCAGGTTAGATTCAACCGATTTGGAGCATATGTTGAAGACCCAAGGCAAGGCTTTAGAAGGATTGCCAAAGGAGAAAAGACAGGAAGGCTTTTCACTTTTGAAGTGGAAGATACAAAGAACATAGCTTTGTTTAGCTATGGATCTCAAACTCTGACAGAGTTGGAGATATGGCACAAAAGGCTTGCTCACATTGGTGAGAGGACACTCAAACAAATTTGCAGGGACCAAAGTGTACTTGGTTTGCCTAATATCACAAGGCAACACATGATTTATAAGTAAGAAGCTTGTCAACTCAGCAAGGCTCATAGACAACCTTTCAATAAGAAAGGATATATGTATCAAAATCCTTTGGATCTAGTGCACACAGATGTGTGGGGTCCAAGTAAGGAGCCATCTATATCAGGCTCAAGATATTATGTGTCTTTCATAGATGATTGTAGCAGGTGGACCATTCTGTTTTTCATGAAGCACAAGGATGAAGTGTTTAATTTCTTTAAGAAGTATATTGCTCTTGTTGAAAACCAAACAGGTAGGACTTTGAAAAGACTCAGATCAGATGGTGGAGGAGAATACTTCTGTTCTGAATTTGATGCCTTCTTGCATGAAAGAGGCATTAAAAGGGAAGTCACTACAAGGTATACACCCGAACTCAATGGTGTAGCAGAGAGGAGGAACAGAGCTATTGTCAAAGCTGCAAGGTCCATGCTCAACGAAAAGGGATTGCCAAACTACATATGGGCAGAGGTTGTGTCTATAGCCACATATCTCATAAACAGACTTCCATCTAAGTCACTAGATGGAACCACTCCATATGAAGTGTGGAATGGAAGAAGACCTAGTCTAGAGCATTGCAAAATCTTTGGATGCATAGCCTATGCTCACATTCCTTCTTGATTGTACAATCCAACCAATAAAGGATTTTCTCTGAGTAGAGATGTAATTTTTGATGAAAACAAATCATGGTTTGATGATGACAGGAAAGTGAAGCTGCCATATGACTTGGATGAAGATTTTCCATCACTTCAACCAAAGGAGCCAAAGCACATTGAAGAAAGTGATTCGTAGATCGACAGAGAAGACTTGGAAAGACTAAAGCTATGGAAGAACAAAGGTAAAGCAAAGATGCAGGATGCTACATATGGACCCGAGAGCTCACATCAACCACTTAGAAGGTCTTCAAGGGAGAAGAAGAAACCAGAGAGGTTTGGTTATGATACTTCTTTGGTCACCAAGCACTCAATCTACATTGAAAGGATTCAACCAATGAAGAACCTACTACATTCGAAGAAGCACAAAGCAAAAAAGCTTGGAGAGATGCAATGGATGAAGAAATGGAAGCCTTGAAGGAGAATGACACTTGGGAGCTTGTACCTAACAAGCCATCTATGAAGATAATCGGATCTCGATGGATATACAAAATCAAGAGGAATCCAGATGGAAGTATAAATAGACACAAAGCAAGGTTATTTGCTAAAGGGTTTGCTCAAACCCATGGTATTGATTATGAGGAGACTTTATCCCCTGTTGCAAAAATGCCTACAATTAGGGTTCTCATTAGTCTTGCTGCATCTAGAAATTGGAATCTCTATCAACTTGATGTAAAGAATGCTTTCTTGAATTGATGGATTTCTGAGGAAGTGTATATGGCACAACCTCTTGGATATGAAGATGCACATCATCCTAACTATGTATGCAAACTAAAGAAAGCTTTGTATGGATTGAAGCAAGCTCCAAGAGCTTGGAATTTCATATTGGTGACTTATTCGCAGGACCAAGGACTCAAAGCTAGCAAGGCGGATACCTCTTTGTTCATAAAGAGGAACGGATCTGAAGTGATATATTTATGTGTGTATGTTGATGATATTATTATCACAGGCAATGATCTTGAAGGAATCAAACAAGCAAAGAGTCAAATGAAGGAGGAGTTCAAAATAAGTGACCTCGGACCACTCACTTATTTTCTTGGATTGGAGTTGATCTACACAGATTCAGGTATATACATCACACAAAGGAAGTATGTCCATGACATGCTCGTCAAGTTGAAGATGGAAAATACCAAGTGTGCAGGTACACCTATGGAGCAAAATCATAAGCTTAGTGCTTATGAAGGAGAGCCAATTGAAGACATCACAAGCTATCAAAGCTTGGTTGGAAGTTTGAACTATGCAACACTCACAAGGGTGGATATATGTTATAGTGTTAGCATATTGAGTCAGTTTATGCATAAGTCGAGGAGACCACATATGGAAGCGGCCAAGAGAGTCCTCAAGTACCTAAAGGGGACCATGAATGAAGGTTTGTTCTATTCATATACTTCAGATATTGAGCTAAAGGTCTACTCAGATGCAGATTGGGCCGGATCTAGAGATGATAGAAGAAGCACATCCGGGTATATATCATTTGCAGGTTCAAAAATCATTTCTTGGTCATCGAAGAAGCAACCAACCGTGGCATTATCTTCTACCGAAGCTGAATATAGAGGCTTGGCTAATGCAACTCAAGAAATCATGTGGTTAAAGTCTTTGTACACAGATCTTGGACTTCATTCTTCAACACCTCACATTTTTTGTGACAACACAAGCTCACTACATCTTGCAGCTAATCCGGTATACCATGCTAGAACCAAGCATATTGAAGAGGGAGGGGGGACAACATTTCTCCGATGACTTTGATTCTTATCTCCAACAAAAAGGAATGAGAAGAGAAATCACATCACATACACTCTAGAGAAAAGTGGAGCCGAAGATAGATGAAATAGGATAAATGTTGAGGTTGCATGGTCAATGATCAATGAAAAGAAACTCCCAATATACTTGTGTTTAGAGGTAGTAGAAAGAGCTACCTATTTTCTTAATAGACTTCCATGAAAGGCTATGATTGGAATAAATCCATATGAGGCATGGAATGGAATAAGACGTAGCCTTGACCATTGCAAGATCTGTGGGTGCATTTCAAATCGACACATACCTTCACAAATTAGAGCTAAATTGGACCTTGTTGTAGATAAATGCATATTTATTGGCTATGATCTTATTAGATAATTTTATAGGTTGTGCAATCCAAGCATAAAAGGTTTACCTGTAAATAGGGATGTTGCGTTTGATGAAAACAAGTCATGGTTTAAAAATGGTTCCAGAAGAGTCAAATTGTCTTATGACCTAGAGGAGGACTCTCCAACCCTATTCAAGAGGAATTGCCACATAAAACATCACGTGATTCTAAAGATGATTAAAATACTGCCAAGGAGCTAAAACAACTCTTGTAACTCTAAAGACAAATAAAAAGTGTAGGATTTGAAGGATGTGGCAAAATCCTCTCAATAAACAATTAGAAGATCATCTAGAGAGAAGAAGAAGCGAAAGAAATTATGTCTATGATATCTCATTAGTTACTGAACATTTATTGGAAAAAAATGTGTCAATAGTCAAAATTGATCATAGTATCTAGCATGAATAGACTTCTATTATACTCTCTCTACAAGAAAAAAGCGTTGGATGTTGTGGCTACATTGTTTGCCTTCCAAAGAGGCCGCCTACGTTCAAATCCTATGAGCAGTGTGAAAGAGGGAAGAAGATTTTGTTTTATCATGCTTTTTATAAAAAGACGGACAATGACGAACAGACTTTTCCCGATTGAGTTTTTCATAACAATCTCTTGTGTCTTATAAGAATTGCTTTTGGGGTAGCTTTATTGATGCAGAGCCATGCTATATAAGAAGCCATTGGTTCATTGTTCATTCATCCCACACCTAGTTCAATGCTAGGTTTGGTAACTCAATAGAGGTGGTGCTTCTTAGCTCATGGGGCAGCCATGATGCTATTTTGGAGCATGTTGAGGAGCACCTATGGAGATCTTCTTGGAGAAGAAAAGTGTGCTCACACTCTTGTTTATGGATAGGACTTTCCCATCAGCAGCTTTAGTGGTGTGGATCAGCCATCTACATGATGTATTTGAAGATTGTCTTCTACATGAAGATTTCTTCTTTATCTAACTCTTGAGGTAAAAGAGTTTTTTGTAGCAGAGGTTGAAGACTTTGGATGAGGTTTTGTGTTTGAAAAAGTTACCTCATATTTAGTATTTTCAGAAAATTTCAGAAATTCAAATTTTTTATGTACTAGTCAATTGAAGAATCTACTTTCTATGATTGTCTTGTATTCAAAAAGTTGTTCCAATTCAGCTCCTATCACTTGCTTGAGAAGTGGAGTTAGCCAAAGAAAGTCAAGCAGATACTATCACATTTCACCTAGGCAAAATATGAAGATATGAAGTATCAACTTGCAGATTTTGTTCTCAAGGTGAGAAGTTTGTCCACTTATGTCTCAATAGGAGTTGATGATTCTTGGGAAGGATTTGGTTAAAGAAAATTTTTACAACTTTATGTGAGAAGCATGGACACTTAGAGACATTCAGGTAGAAAATCAAACATTCAGGCATGAAGGTTTGATGAGAGCAGATTCTACAAAGGTATTTTGTTGGAGAGATCTTGATAGATCTATACAGATCTTGTATGACCTTGGATGATCTTGAATGATCTTGAGTGATCTTGAATGATCATGAAAGATCTTGAGTATTTATGAGTCAGTTGTCTATCCTTTGTATGTATGTGAAGATTCTTAGCATTGCAGGAAGTAAGTCAAAGATTCATATTCTTTCATATTTTTGTTGTAGAGAAATAGAAGAATACTTGTTATGTTGTAGAAGATTATGGATCCTAAAATGCTTTCAGTAAGGTTTTTTGTTATCATGTAATAAATCAACTAACCTTATTCTTTAATATGGAAAGCTAAGGAAGAAACAATGGAAGCTATTAGCAACTACGTAATGCTAATAAAAAGGGTTCAGAGATTTTGTTTCAGATATAGGTATTAATCATGGAAGATCAGATTTATTGAAAGAAGGAAGATGTTCCAGATTTCATAAAGTCTGATATATTTGAAGAACTCTGGATACTAGTGTTAAATCATCCAGGCGGTGATGAAACATGAAGACTTATTTTCAGACATATGTAAAAGAATGTAGAGTCATATCTACAGGTATTCCTATATTTCCTTCGTTAGGTTCTCTTTATGTTCCAGCTTTGAAAGAAGAAGGAGGAAGGAGAATGTTTAGAGAAAGTTCCTGTTAGGTGTTCGTGTTCAGGAGAAGGTTCCAGAGTTCTATTGAAGAGAAACTTGATATTTCTGAGAGGTATATTTTCAGAAGTGGCACATATATGTTTATACCAGATTCTGAAGGAAACACGTATGAAGGATTTACAGATTAAACAAGTATGAAGACATGGTGACATCATAGATTTTTTTATCAGACTCATGAGTTGAGTTGAATTGAGTTAAGTTGACTTGAGTACAGTTAGAGATGAACGAGCAGTGTTCATAATACACTAAAATGTGAGTTATCATTCACAGGTTCGAGGATTCAGTTTCAGATTTTGTTTACTGTATTTATATGACATAGCAGAAGTACATTGAGAAACCTTTCATAAGGTAAATGCAAATATGTGGATCCTAGTGTATGTTTTTAGGTTTGAGAAGACACCAGATAGCCAGTTCAGAGTCAGTCTATACTATATTTTTTGTCAGGAAAATGATTGCTTGATAAGTACACTATTGGATATCTAGTTTGCATATTTTCTTAGGTATTACGGTTCATATTCAGCAAGTTCAGTTTTGTGAAGTTTGAAGAAATTCAAATTCAATTTTGAAGAAGACTTTTGAAGAAAAGATTTGAAGGTCAATTCGGGAGTACAAAGTTTGCAGATGAATGAAGTTGTATATTCAGTTCACATTGTACCATTGTGACATTGAAGTGGGGATTGTTGGAAAAGAATGTCTCAATAGTCAAAATTGATCACACTATCTAGCATGAATAGACTTCTGTTATACTCTCTCGACAAGAAAAAAGCATTGGAGGCTGTGGCAACATTGTTTGCCTTCCAAAGAGGCCGCCTGCGTTCGAATGCCACGAGCAACACCACAAAGCGAAGACGATTTTGCTTTATCATGCTTTTGCTTTATCAAAAGACGTACAACGACGGACAGATTTTTCCTGATTGAGTTTTTCGTAAGGATCTCTTGTGTTTTATAGGAATTGCTTTTGGAGTAGCTTTATTGATGGAGATCTATGCTATATAAGAAGCCATTCATTTATTGTTCAATTCATCCTATGCTTAGTTCAATGATAGGTTTGATACCTCAATAGAGGTGGTGCTTCTTAGCACATGGGGAATCCATGGTGCTATTTTGGAGCATGTTGAGGAGCAGCTATGGAGTTCCTCTTGGAGAAGAAGAGTGTGCTCACACTCTTGCTTATGGAGAGGATTTGCCCATCAGTAGCTTGGTGGTGTGAATCAGCCATCTACATGATGTATTTGAATATTGTCTTCTACATGAAGATTTCGGGTTACTTCACAGACATTGGATGGTGGTTAACATAAGATTTGCATCTTATGTTAAGAATTTAGGTACATATTCTCTTTATGCACATAGATACTACTTGAAGTTTATGGAGGCATTAGCATCCATATCAAGAGGAGTCCTATTCGGCATAGGTACAAGAGAATCTGTACATGTATGCTTTATGCATATTTGGATGAGGTTTTCGAGAAGGTATGTTCATATGAGTTTGAGGATTTTTGGCAGCAAACTTGTTAGCATTCTTAGCTACTTTTGTAAGTACGTGATCTTTTCACACACGTATCTAACTTAGGGTCTTTTCATAGCCTAAGTTCAGAGAGGGTTTGCTAATTATCTGTTATAGATTGATCCTTCCTCTTTCAGTCACTCATATTCACTCTTCTACAACCTATTAGGTCAAACATCTCATATATATTCAGATTTTTGTCTCTACATCTGAATATGTTAGTAACATTTGTACATTCGCTCATGCATCTATTTTTGTTCACATAGAGTGGTTGAGGTTTTGACTCCCACATTGTAAATTGACATTTGTATATATGATAGTGTGAGTAAGCAGTGGCTTACGTAACACTTTACACATGTTGTCTAATCGCTCTCTATCTTTGTCTCATCATTTGTATGATTAAGTTTGGTATGTTTATGTTTTGTCAATATTGGAAGATTGCTGAAATTTATGTTGTAAATCCTGGACCTATGGAACTTCGACCTATGGTATTAGTAATGGGCCTACTAAATTTCCAACACCATGGAGGAAGAGATTGATGCCATACCGAAAAATAGAACTCCGGAATGGGTATCCAAGATATCATGTATGAAGATCATAGGTTCACTATGGATATAAGAAAAGCAACTCCTTCCCTATTCATGAAAGAGGAATCAATTGAGAGTCATATATCTCTGTGTACATTTTGATGATATCATAATTACAAGCAAAGATGCTCAAGGGATAAGCAAGATCAAGCTCCAAATGAAAGAGGAAATCAAAATTAGTGATCTAAGTCTAGTGACATACTTCCTAGGATTGGAAGTATTATACATAGAAAAGAATATGTATCTTACTCAAAGAAAGTATATTAAGGATATGCTTGGAAAATTCAAAATGAAATATTCAAAGTTTGAAGGTACCCCTACGGAGATGAACTTTAAATTAAGTGCTCATGAAGCAGAACAAATAGTGTATATAACTAGTTATTTGAGTCTAGTTGGTAGCATGAACTATGCTACCTTAACGAGGCTTGACATTTTCTATGGAGTAAGTGTGTTGAGTGAGTTCATGCATATTTGAGGGAGGCCTCACATGTAAGTAGCCAAAATAATACTCAAATACATGAAAGGAGCTATCAATGAAGGTTCATACTATCCTTAGAAATCTCATATAGTCATCAAGATCTCTTCTCGCATAGATTGGGAAGGATCTATAGATGATAGGATACGTACATCTCAGTACCCCACCATTGCAAGTACAAAGTAGTTTTTATGGTCCTCAAAGAAGCAACCCACTATTGGACTCTCATCAATCGAGGCAGAATATAGAGGACTTGCTAATGCAACTTAAGAAGCATTGCGCATTAAGACCCTATACTCTGATTTAAGTCTTGAGACATCTATTACTCATATCTTTGGGGATAATATCAATTCATATCATGTTTCTTCTAGCCCAATCTATCTTGTTTGGACTAAACACGTAGACTTGAATTATCATTATGTTAAGGAAAACAACATAAGAAATGATTTTGAGTTATCATATGTATTATGTATCAACAATGTGTAGACATGATCACAAAAGAATAAGATAGAGCAAGTTGAATGGATTAAAATTAACATCTATGATAAATATTGAAGAAATGAAAACTGAAACTTCTTAGGCTTGAGGGAAAAATGTTGGTGTAGAAAAAGGAAGCCTCAAGATTTGTTTCTTTAGTTCTGGGACTATTCTCATAATCCATCTCAAATAGATTTTATTAATATGAAACTATGGATGTAAAGTTTAAATGTTAGAAACCTTGGACTTATGTCGGAAAAATACAAAATCCAAAAGTACGAGAAATCTTGTCAATGAAATGAGACAAAATCTATGAATCAACTTGGAATTCAAATTCAAATCTTAATTTTAGGATCATTTTTAGTTGGATAACTCATCAATACTTAAATTCAAAATTGTCTATAAATAGACCACCTTTTAGTCACAGGGTAGAGAGACTTTTTGAGAGCTTTGAGCTGCGTTTATGAGCATTCATTGTACCCCCTTCAAGTGAGATTAGTCCTCTATACCCTCCTTGTATCATATGTGCAATATTAATACGCATTATGATTCATATATCTTGAGTATCCATTCTCCTTGTCCTCCTATTGTACCTTAAGGTACACTGTCCACTTGTGTGACATTTCTCTCTCTATGAGTATCTAGTTTCCCAAATTTCCCTCACATCACTTACATAGAACCCTTGAAAACTTATTCATGAATTTGTTTTATCATTGGATAAGTATATCTTTAGTTATGAACATTTCAATATGACCATATTTGAACTTTATCTTGTTTTTGAAAAGTTGAGGT
>MU261953.1:32500-45000 GCA_020310875.1 Ceratopteris richardii
AAACCCAAAAACTTACTATTTTTGTAATGATACCTGCTCAGACTTTCACTCAGTGTGACCAGCACACTAACAATTGATCTAATTCCTTTTGGGAGTATTAAAGTAACTTAACAAGCTACCAATCACAAGTGGAATCACTCAAATTGATAAACTATGCACTGAGAAATAAGTTTAGTAAAATTCTAATTACCCCCGACTTTTTAGGAACTCTGCAGACACAGACCAGTGTGCACTTCGAAGCGGATTTCTCCCAAATGGCTGAATGAAATCCTGTGAGATTTTGTATGCTTGTAGTTGACTCTGCGCTGGTTCCAATGAGCTATAGATCTCTTGATTTGGTTCAGTAGATCCAGAGATATGCTCCTTTGAAGTTGACAGACTTGAAGAAGATAACACAGAGAACCAGAAATGATAAATGTGTATATATCTATTGATTGATAAGATTGTACAAGCTCAATAGCATGACAAGCATAGCTAATTGAGGTGTGGTGGTGTAGGCTATGGAGTAGCACTAACACACACTCAGTTACAATGACAATATGCCTCGGGGAGTGAGCTGAAGTGACTCTTCTAGCCGTGAGTTTTTTCCTCTTCATTTTATATGAGTTGAGAGAACATTTGAATTTGAAATTCAAATGTAGGCTCCCTAGAATCTCTCCTCTAAAAGTAGGGAGATATACTCTCCACTAAACTATTCTCTTTTCCACGACTAATGAGGTAGGTGAATGACTTCAAGTGATTACAAATAAATGCCAAGTCATATAGACTTTTACAAAGGGGTTAAAAGTGAGAACATCTAAGCATATGTTCATATGAGCCTTGCTTCAAGTGAAGCCTTGTTGAAGCTTTGTCCAAGCTAGCCTTCCATGGTTCCAAAGTTCCAAGCCAATTGTGTGCAGGCTTGTCTTGCACCAACAGCTCCCCCTCAAGCCAAACACTTTGGCTTAAGTCTTCTCTTTCATTCTTCAATTACTTCCTGCAATCCAATCATAGATTTGAATCTGCATAACTTGTTTCCATCCAATGCCTTTGTAAGTAAATCTGCACATTGCATATTAGTAGACACATATGTCAATTGAATCTCTTTGCTAAGTAATTTTTCTCTCACATAGTGGTAATGAACCTCTATGTGTTTGGTTCTGGCATGATAAATTGGATTAGCTGCAAGGTGAAGAGAACTAGTGTTATCTCCAAAGATGATTGGTGCTCTTGTATGTAGACCTAACTCTGTATATAGAAGCTTCAACCAGACAGCTTCTTGAGTTGCATTTGCAAGCCCTCTATACTCTGCTTCAGTGGATGACAATGCCACTGTAGGTTGCTTCTTGGCTGACCAAGAAATAGGCTTATCTCCTTCAAAACAAATATAACTAGATGTGCTCCTCCTATCATCCTTGCATCCTGCCCAATCTGCATCTGAGTAAACTTTAATGTCAATATCTGATGTATAAGGAAAATACAAACCATGACTTTGTGTTCCCTTCAAATACTTCAAGATCTTCTTTGCTGCCTCTAGGTGAGGTACTCTTGGTTTGTGCATGAATTGACTAAGCACACTAACTCCATATGCTATGTCAATTCTTGTCAAGGTAGCATAGTTCAAACTACCTACCATACTTTGGTATCCTGTAGTGTCTTTGATTTCTTCTCCTTCATGAGCACTTAGCTTTAGATTGACCTCCATTGGAGTAGTAGATACCTTAGCATCCTGCAAGCAAAACTTCTTGACCATATCCTGCACATACTTCTTTTGAGTGATGTAAATACCTGTATCTGTATAGATCAATTCAAGACCTAGGAAATACTTTAATAATCCAAGATCACTAATCTTGAATTCTTTCATCATCTGTCCTTTGATGTGTCTAATCCCATTGACATCATTGCCTGTAATGATAATGTCATCAACATAGACACACAAATATATTACTTCTGTACTACTTCTCTTTATAAACAGAGAAGTGTCTGCTTTACTCATCACAAATCCTTGATCTAGAAGGTAGGTTGTCAACCTGTAATTCCATGCTCTGGGTGCCTGCTTTAAACCATACAGAGCCTTTTTCAATTTGCAAACATAATGTACCTTTTTTGGATCTTCATAGCCAGGTGGTTGTGACATGTAGACTTCTTCAGATATCCATCCATTCAAGAATGCATTCTTCACATCCAATTGGTACATGTTCCAATTCTTGGATGCAGCTACACTCACCAATATTCTGATAGTTGGCATCTTGGCCACAGGAGAAAATGTCTCCTCATAATCAATGCCTTGGGTTTGTGCAAAACCCTTGGCTACCAACCTAGCTTTGTACCTGTTTATTGTTCCATCTGAATTCTTCTTTAGTTTGTAGATCCATCTGGATCCTATCACCTTCATAGAGTCCTTCTTGGGTACCAAGTCCCAAGTATCACTTTCCTTGAGAGCTTCTATCTCTTCATCCATGGCTTCTCTCCATTCTGGTTTGGTAATTGCTTCTTCATAGGTACCTGGTTCTTCATTCAACAAGTCTTTTGCTAGATATACAGAATGTTTAGTTACAAGTGATGTGTCATACCCAAATCTGATAGGCTTCTTCTTTTCTCTTCGAGATCTCCTCATTGCTTGAGTTGAAGTTTTTGGCTTATCTTCTAATTGCTTCATCTTCATCTTTCCTTTGGACTTCCAAGCCTTGAACTCTTCAAGGTTTATTGTATCATCATCATCTGAGCTTGAATTTTCTTGCTGAGTTGGTTCTTCCTTAGTGAGCTTTGGGAAATCTTCTTCCATGTCATAGGGTAGACTCACTTTCCTGCATTCATTCTCATACCATGAGTCATTCTCATCAAATATGACATCTCTGCTTACCTTGAACCCTTTGTTTGTTGGGTTGTAGAATCTGTATCCCTTTTGGTTCAAGTCATAACCAATGAAGATGCATTTTTCAGCTTTAGGGTCTAGCTTTCCCCTTACCTGTGAGGGAATATGCACATATGCCACACAACCAAAGATTTTGCAATGATCCAGAGAGGGTCTCTTACCATGCCAAGCTTCATATGGTGTCATGCCATCAAGTGATTTGGATGGCAACCTATTGATGAGATAAGTGGCAGTGGATACACTTTCTGCCCAAAGATAATTTGGCAACTTTTTCTCATTAAGCATAGACCTAGTTGTTTCTACTATAAGTCTATTCCTTCTTTCTGCTACCCCATTTTGTTCAGGTGAGTACCTTGTAGTGATCTCCCTTTTGATGCCTCTTTCCTGCAAGAAATATTCAAACTCATTGGAGAAGTACTCTCCTCCACCATCTGACCTTAGCCTCTTCAAGCTTCTTCCTGTTTGATTTTCAACAAGTGCAAGATACTTCTTGAAACAATTAAACACTTCATCCTTATGCTTCATAAAGTATAAAATGGTCCATCTGCTATAGTCATCAATGAAGGACACATAATACCTTGAGCCAGAAATGGAAGGGTCCTTGCTAGGTCCCCAAACATCTGTATGTACCAAGTCTAGGTAGTCTTCATGCATGAAACCTTTCCTTGAGTAGGGTAATCTGTGAGACTTACCAAATTGACATGATCCACACTTGTAAATCATGTGTTGCTTGGACACATTAGGTATCCCAAGCACACATTGATCCCTGCACATTTGCTTTAGAGTTCTTTCTCCTATGTGCCCTAATCTCTTGTGCCATATTTCTAACTCTGAAAGTGTCTGATCCTTGTAATTATACAAAGCAATGTTTTTTGTATCTTCTAGCTCAAATGTAAATAATCTACCTGATTTCTCCCCTTTGGCTATCCTTCTGAATCCATGTCTTGGGTCTTCCACATATGCTCCATGTTGTGTAAATCTGACCTGCAAACCTTTCTCCACAATCTGACCAACACTCATTAGATTCTTAGTTATTGTTGGTACATAGAGTACTCTGCTCAATAGATTCTGGTTACCATCACATGTCTTCACATTTCCAATTTTGACAACAGAGTGTTTAGTGTCATCACCTGTTTGTACCTGATGTTTGCCCTTGGGCTCTTCCAAATCAGAAAGTAGTGCCACATTGCCAGCTACATGGTTAGAACATCCTGAGTCAATATAAAATAAATGATCATCATTTTTACCTATCTTGGAGGTCATATTCATGATCAATAGGGAGTCATCTTGCTCCTCTGTGTAATTGTTGTAGTCTCTTCTATTTCCGAATCCACCTTGGTAGTTACCATTGTGGTTGTTGTTGTAGTTGTTGTTGTATTGATTGTTGTATCCATTGTAGCTTTGATGTTGGTTGAATCTACCTCTCCCTTGAGAGTATCCACCTCTTGAGTAGCCTCTTCCTCTCTGATTCTTGTAATTCTTGTAGCATTCATCTGTGGTATGATTAGACAATCCACAAATGTTGCATGGTGATGAGTTGTAGGGTCTCCCCCTACCTGACTTACCTCCTCTGCCTCTTCCTCTAGATGACCTACCTCTCCCTGCATAATTGGCTTGAGAGGTAGAACCTTCTTCATCCTGTTTCTTCCCTTTTCCTTTATCTTTAACTTTCTTATCAGTATAGAGAGCAGAGGGGTTATTACCTTTTGATTGATCTCCAGCCTTTGTAAACTTTGCTTCATGTGTAAATAGTTGGCCCATGAGTGTTGTGAGATCAGGGGTATGCATTTCCATATAGAGGTCCATTGCAATGGTGAAACTTTCCCACTTATCATCTGCCTTGAGTCCATTTGTTACTTGCCTGACTATTTGTTCCTCTTCAATCTCCTCTCCAATGCTTGCTAATTGGTCTGCCACATCTTTGATCTTTGTCACATAGTCTGAGACTGATTGCTTGGGCTGCTTCCTAAGGGTTGTGAGCTCAATCCATAATTGATTCTTCCTAGCCCTTGTGTTGGAAGAAAAATAATTTGACAAGGTTTCCCAAGTCTCTTGGGAAGTCTTACAATTCCTTACATGAGGTAAAAGAAAGTCAGATATAGAGTTTAGAAGGTAAGACCTTGCCAAAGCATCCTTTGCACACCATTGGTTGAGTCTTTCATGTTCATCCTTTGTGGGTAGTCCTCTGGTCTTGAATGAGGGCAATTCCTCATCTCCTGATATGTATCGAAATAAGCTTCTCCCTTGTAGATATGTCTTCATTCTCAATGACCAAGCCTGATAATTGTTTCTATCCAATTTGTCAATGAAGGAAGGGAAACCATCACCCATGATTACCTTATTTGCTCTGATACCACTGTTCGGAGTGATGGTTGGATGCACTCAAGAAATGAGTTGATGCTGCAAAACCTGCTTCACACCTGCCCTCCTTTGATTCCAGATATACTTAGTACACTTGCTTAGCTTCCAAATGACACAAAGAAACCATATATGTACTTTGGAAATGGTTTGTGTAATGATCAAACCAAAACAGATAACTTGGTTCCTTCACAAACCCAAAAACTTAATATTTCTGTAATGATACCTGCTCAGACTTTCACTCAGTGTGACCAGCACACTAACAAATGATCTAATTCCTTTTGGGAGTATTAAAGTAACTTAACAAGCTACCAATCACAAGTGGAATCACTCAAATTGATAAACTATGCACTGAGAAATAAGTTTAGTAAAATTCTAATTACCCCCGACTTTTTAGGAACTCTGAAGACACAGACCAGTGTGCACTTCGAAGCGTATTTCTCCCAAATGGCAGAATGAAATCCTCTAAGATTTTGTATGCTTGTAGTTGACCTTGCGCTGGTTCCAATGAGCTATAGATCTCTTGATTTGATTCAGTAGATCCAGAGATATGCTCCTTTGAAGTTGACAGACTTGAAGAAGATAACACAGAGAACCAGAAATGATAAATGTGTATATATCTATTGATTGATAAGATTGTACAAGCTCAATAGCATGACAAGCATAGCTAATTGAGGTGTGGTGGTGTAGGCTATGGAGTAGCACTAACACACACTCAGTTACAATGACAATATGCCTCGGGGAGTGAGCTGAAGTGACTCTTCTAGCCGCAAGTTTTTTCCTCTTCATTTTATATGAGTTGAGAGAGCATTTGAATTTGAAATTCAAATGTAGGCTCCCTAGAATCTCTCCTCTAAAAGTAGGGAGATATACTCTCCACTAAACTATTCTCTTTTCCATGACTAATGAGGTAGGTGAATGACTTCAAGTAATTACAAATAAATGCCAAGTCATATAGACTTTTACAAAGGGGTAAAAAGTGAGAACATCTAAGCATATGTTCATATGAGCCTTGCTTCAAGTGAAGCCTTGTTGAAGCTTTGTCCAAGCTAGCCTTCCATGGTTCCAAAGTTCCAAGCCAATTGTGTGCAGGCTTGTCTTGCACCAACACTACCTACCTATCTATCTATCTATCTATCTATCTATCTATCTATCTATCTATCTATCTATCTATCTATCTATCTATCTATCTATCTATCTATCTATCGATCTATCTATCTATCTATCTATCTATCTATCTATCTATCTATCTATCTATGTATCTATCTGTCTATCTATCTGTCTATCTATCTGTCTATCTATCTATCTGTCTATCTACCTATCTATCTATCTATCTATCTATCTATCTATCTATCTATCTATCTATCTATCTATCTATCTATCTATCTATCTATCTATCTATCTATCTATCTATCCATCTATCTATCCATCTATCTATCTATCTATCTATCTATCTATCTATCTATCTATCTATCTATCTATCTATCTATCTATCTATCTATCTATCTATCTGATGATCAGTTATGACGATAAAATGCACACCTAAGAGGTAATGCCGGAATTTTTGAAGAGCGAACACGATAGCCAAACCTTCCCTTTCAGTAGTGCTGTAGTTCCTCTCTGCTTTGGTAAGCAATCTGCTAGCATAAACGATAGGTTGATCTATCTTCTGTGATGATGGTTGAGCCAAGACTGCTCCAACTGCATGAAGACTGGCATCTGTATGTACATGGAACTCTAATGACCAATTAGGAACAGTTAAAAGAGGAGCAGTACATAGCCTCAATTTTAATTCGCAAAATGCTTTCTCAGCTTCAGGAGTCCATGAGAAAGGGACATTCTTACTTGTAAGCCTGGACAAAGGCTTAGCTATTTCTGAATACATTCTGATAAATCGTTTATGATATCCTGCATGGCCTAAAAAGCTTTGTACCTCTTTTGGAGTTCGAGGAATCGGCATGGAGAGAATAGCAGTGATCTTTGCCGGATCAACAGTTATCCCTTCTACTGAGACTATGTGGCCAAGAAGAGTACCTTTAGTGACCAAAAAATGACATTTGGCGGGATTTAACTTCAGACCTGTTTTGAGACACTGTTCAAAGATTTCTTTCAGATTTCCCAGGTGATTATTGAAATCTTGAACTATTGCTCTCTTATCTGTTCCTGAAAATACTGAGAAATCATCCATAAAAATGCGCAAAAATGAGGTTAGCCATTTTCCCAGTATGAGATACATTGATCTATTAAAGGATGCTGGCGCATTTTTTAAGCCAAAAGCCATGCGGGTATAAACATACGTGCCCCATGGAGTAACAAAAGCCGTCTTGTCTCTATCTTCAGGATGAATGGCTATCTAATTGTAGCCACTGAACCCATCAAGAAAACTATATAGAGAGTGTCCAGCTACTTCTTCAAGCACCTGCTCTGTGAATGGCTGAGGAAAACCATCCTGAATAGTTACCTTATTCAAGGCACGAAAATCAACACATACCCTTATTTTGCCGTTTTTCTTTGGTACAATGGCCATGGAAGAAAGCCACCGTGAGTGTTCTACAGGAACAATAATACCTGCCTCTTCCAATTTTGTGATTTCTAGCTTTACTGCCTCTGCATACTTTGGATTGAGTCGGTAAGGTCTACTTCTTGCAGCTGAAGCTCCTTCCACTAAGGGTATCCGGTGTAGTCCAAGCTCCTTAGGTATCCCTATTAAGTCTTTATAGGACCATGCAAAGAAACTTTTATAGGTAAAAAGTAGGGAAGTTACCTTCTGCAGTAAAGAAGGATAATGCCATAACCAAGCAGCCAAGTGAACTATCTGAGGATTCTCTTCATCTCCAAGATTTACTTCTTGAACAAACTTTTCAGAATTGGACTCACTTGAAAGTTCATCTCCACTGTATGTAGGAGCAGAGTTCAATTTATGATCCACAATCTGTTCCTTGATCCATCCTAAGGGTATATTTTAGAATGGAAGTTCTTGAAGGTCACAATTATCTTCCTCAGATGCAAGCACAACTTTGTCTCTTTCTGGTCCTGTAAGCATAAAATCATCTGATTCCTCTTGTTTACCTGCCTTCTCTTTACATACCATCGTAGTGGCGCTGAGTGTTGAATTTTGATTATCAGTCTCAATTAGAGGTTTCTGTTCTTCAGGAGGTGCCTGCAAAAGATAAACTCGTCTTCCTTGCTTACTCTTTTCTATATTGTTTAAGTGAAAATCATCAGTTGTTTCCTCTTCCCGACCACCTTGTGTTGCTTCAGCAACATCCTCGTTTACCTCACATATCTCTACTGTGCAGCATTCTGCACTTCCCATCATCCAATTTAATAGAGCATCATCTTCTGAAGGCATTACCTGAGTTTCCATGGTATATCTAGTAGCCTTGTTGATGTCTGATCCTTCTTCCAAATGTATCTGTAATTGATTGTTAGTACATGTGGAAATCCATAACTTGTTCTTTCCCCAATCCTGTAGAGCCTTTGCTTGCCTTAACCAAGGCCTTCCCAGGAGTAGAGGGTATGAGGTCTCTTGTGGCAGGGCTATAACAACAAAGTCTAAAACAAAATGACAACCCTGCACTATCATAAGTACCTTTTCGACAATGCCCAGTGGTGCAACCCGACGTTGATCTGCTAATGTGACTGTGAAGGGTGCTGGCTTTGTAGGATTGAGCCTTAGTTTCTTCATAGTGAAATCAGGCATCAAATTGATGCCGGAACCTCCATCTATAATAACACTTGCTAGAGCTTCATCCTTGATGAAAACAGATAATCTTGAGCTTTGATAATCAGCCATGGGTGCAGGAGGAAAGTCCACCATAAAACCATCTATGCTAGGAGGTGGGCACAAGCATGCAGAATGTATAATCTTCAGCAGATCACTTCTAACTTTAGGATCTATCTTTATGAGTTGATACAGGCTAATCTTATGATGAATACCTTTCAAAATTTCTTCAATGTTCACTTCTTGCTTGCCTTCAGAAGTACTTGTTGGTTGATCTTTTAGCAAAGTAGTCGCCCTCTCATAAGCTTCTTCCATTTCTTCTTGGTCCTTCCATCCCACCCTCTTTTCTACAACTCTATCTTTGAGTCCTTGTTGTTCCTCTTTTTGGGCTACTGCCGCTTGCCTGGCTCTGGTCATCATTGGCATGGATGAAGATGAAACAACATAAGATTGAGCGGTCATACCTTCTACTAGTGGGGAGACTGCAATCATGTGAATTGGAGCCGGACGACCTCTTGGGCAATCTCTGGTGTAGTGATCCTTAGCATCTGGACAGTGCTGACAAGGGGGTGCATCCTCTGGAAGAGAACACCTGTTCTGCATATGGCCATACTCCCCACAGCGGTAACACATTAGGGGCCTATTGTATCTAGGCCGAGTTGGGCGGGTCTCTTCTCTATTAGGTGCATTAGACGTGCTAGCATAATATGAATCTACAACTTGATGGTTACCTCGCTGTTGTGTCCCCTTAAGGTAGTAGCAGTCTCTTGCTTCATGACCCTCTTTGCCACATAACTGACAACTGACTCTGTTAGGACAATTTACATTGGAATGTCCATTATTACTACATATTGTACACCAAACCTGTCTTCGTATGTCCTGGGTAGTCCGCAAGTCTTCAAGCTCACGCCTAAGTTGAGACACTTCATCCACATTATGGGTTGAGGGTGGCGGTATGACCTTCTCTTCTTGGCGACTTTGCTGCATCCTTAAGGCTTCCAACTCCTTCCTGAGTTGCCCGATCGGATCCAAATCGGATGCATAATTTGGTTGCGACTCCACTTCAAAATGTATTCTAGCCTCCTCAATGCGTGATGCAGTTGCAACAAAATCATCAAGTGTTGCATCCAGTCTGAGGGATTCCCGAAGCTTTTGTTGAGATGACTTAGGCAGAGCCTTCTCAATCCATTTTTTGACTAAAAAATCACCTGGAGCATGAGGCAAACGAGAAACAAGTGCTTTAGTTCTAGTGTGCAATTCATGAAAGGATTCACTTGCTCGTAATTTTAGGTTCTCTAGCTGATCTAGAGCTCGTTCTGAGGAGTCGCTTGGTCGAAATGTCTGCGAGAATGCCGCTTTTAGTGCCTCCCACGTAGTGAAGTGCCCATCTGCATACTGGCTATACCATTTGTCTGCAAGGCCTTCCAATGTAGATGGAAAGAGCACCAACATTGCATCCTCCCCGTTCTGCAATCCTCTTCCACGGCATAACGAGACGAATCTCCTCACGTGGTCATCTGCATCTTCATAAGCCAATCCTTTAAATGTAGGAAACTTGATGTTCAACCTAGAGAGTAAATGGGAAAGATCCTCCATTGGTGCCGGCGCCTCTTCTGAAGTATCAGAGGAAAAATCTAAGGTTCTCCTATGTTTCTCTTTTGATAATGGTGTTACTCCCAAATCAATGGATAGATTCAAGGATGGTGGAGGAGAGGTAGGCTCACTGGTTGTGGTTTTTTCTAACTTGTTAAGATGCTTCCACTCACGATGAGACTCCTTATCCGCCCGCGTATGGGTCATGTACCTACTCGCAAATACAATAGGGCGAAAATCCTCTCACAGAAATGCAAAGGTCCCACCGGGCGTGCCAAACTGTAGAGGAGGTACTGGGGTATCCGCTTTTAACAAAGGTAGAGAATGAAGATTAAACACGTCTAGTACGTCACCTACTCAAGGGGGGTTCACTTTAGGGAAGTATACCCTTAAACATTTCTATGAGCGAGAATTTTACAGAATGGTAAATGCTTCAGCAATTATGGATAACCAATAACAAATGAAGACTGTACTCTTGATTCAAACCAGATGATTACAAAGTTGGGCAATTGATAGATGATGCTCACAAGTGTAAACTTAGGTCTAACAAGCCACAAGCTTAGGGCTAACAAATCACCTGAATAGTAAACACACCAATACAAAAGTTTCTCCTATCCGCATAAGGACCACTGATATGCAGACTAACTCAGAACAATCCAAGTGGTAAGATCTTCTCAAGAGAATAGAACACAATCAATCACACTGACCCACGAAAAAAGAAGAAGAATCCAAGCTACTCTTTTACACTATGGTGCTCATAGCCCTTCACTGAGAAGCCTCCCCTCTGTATACACAACAGAGTAGCTCCCACAGTAGACTTGAAACCACCAAGTGCAAGAGAGGTCTTCTGTACATACGCATGAACCACTGTATCCCTAAAACTTGTACATGTACTCCAGTGTGTTGTAACTCAAATGAGCACAAATCCTTTGATTTTATAGGCCCCAATAGGCCAAAAGAGCCTTGCCGAATCTTCACGTCCACTGATCATGCGCCGGTTGGATGCCCAAAATTGGAGGGTAGGTCAAATATTCCCTTTGATTTGAATTGGATCCCCAAAGATAGGTAGTCGCCGTGAATGGTTGGCGGCCACTTTTACTCTTGACAATTACCTTTTTATCTTTTCACTTGTCATCTGAGATTCTCACTTTTATAGTTTTGTTACTTCCTTACTGCTTAATCCCGGCAATTCATGTGATGCCGATTGGTCCAACTGCTTGTCCTCCTGGAAAGGCCAAAACTCCAAGAAATGTGGGGAAAAGAACAATGATTGAGGGAACCCACTTTGCTCGAAATTTTAGCACTGTAACCTCCTCCCGAAATTCTGAACCACCTGGTTGATCTATATTCATTTTTTTTTTTTTTTTGGTCGAAGGATAGCATGACCCACACTTCTATGCATGACATGCTGCCATATATTCCTCAACTCTTCAATTCTCACTCGCTTAATTAGGTAATCGCAAGCACCATGCAAAATGCCCTTCATCACAACCTTTATATCCGCATTGCAAGAGAGATCATGATAACTGGCAGATCCGACTCAAGCCCAATAACTTTCAGCATACGGAAACCATCTTCCTTTGCTTTGGACTCACTGCTATCTTCATCATTCATTTGATGATATACATACTTCATCGTCAGTATCGATGTCATTTTTATCTGTGGACATAGTTGGCTCGCCCTCAAGGTTTGCCATGTTTTGGTCCATGAAACTGTGATTTCTTTCTTCTCGATTACCATTTGAGAAGGGCTCGGCTTGAAGGCCATGTTCTCCTTTGTCCACTTTAGTTGCACGTTCTCCATTATATTTGTTGACGCTATGACCCATCTCCTCCGACAGCTGTGGTGTCACACGGTCATTCATCTCAACCATAGGCACCATGTAAACACCGTCTTTAGTGTGTGTGTGACTGTGTGTGTGGAACCGTGTATGCGGGTGTACGTGCGTATATGCGGGTGTGGGTGTGATGT
>MU261953.1:67500-75000 GCA_020310875.1 Ceratopteris richardii
GTGGGGTGGGGTGGTGGGATGGGGGAGAGAGGTGGGGTGGTGGGATGGCGGAATGGGGTGGGGTGGTGGGATGGAGGAGTGAGGTGGGGAGGGGGGCGCAAGGGGTGGGGGGAGAGAGAGAGAGAGAGAGAGAGAGAGAGAGAGAGAGAGAGAGAGAAGAGAGAAGAGAGAGAGAGAGAGAGAGAGAGAGAGAGAGAGAGAGGGAGGGAGGGAGAGAGAGAGAGAGAGAGAGAGAGAGAGAGAGAGAGGGGGGGGCGCAAGGGGTTGGGTGGCGGGATGGGGGAATGGGGTGGGGTGGTGGGATGGGGGAGTGGGGTGGGGTGGTGGGATGGAGGAGTGAGGTGGGGTGGTGGGCGCAAGGGGTTGGGTGGCGGGATGGGGGAATGGGGTGGGGTGGTAGGATGGGGGAGTGGGGTGGGGTGGTGGGATGGAGGAGTGAGGTGGGGAGGGGGGCGCAACGGGTGGGGAGAGAGAGAGAGAGAGAGAGAGAGAGAGAGAGAGAGAGAGAGAGAGAGAGAGAGAGAGAGAGAGAGAGAGAGAGAGAGAGAGAGAGAGAGAGAGAGAGAGAGAGAGACAGAGAGAGAGAGAGAGAGAGAGAGAGAGAGAGGGGCGCAAGGGGTTGGGTGGCGGGATGGGGGAATGGGGTGGGGTGGTGGGATGGGGGAGTGGGGTGGGGTGGTGGGATGGAGGAGTGAGGTGGGGAGGGGGGCGCAAGGGGTGGGGAGAGAGAGAGAGAGAGAGAGAGAGAGAGAGAGAGAGAGAGAGAGAGAGAGAGAGAGAGAGAGAGAGAGAGAGAGAGAGAGAGAGAGAGAGAGAGAGAGGGGGCGCAAGGGGTTGGGTGGCGGGATGGGGGAATGGGGTGGGGTGGTGGGATGGGGGAGTGGGGTGGGGTGGTGGGATGGAGGAGTGAGGTGGGGAGGGGGGCGCAAGGGGTGGGGGGAGAGAGAGAGAGAGAGAGAGAGAGAGAGAGAGAGAGAGAGAGAGAGAGAGAGAGAGGGGGGGGGCGCAAGGGGTTGGGTGGCGGGATGGGGGAATGGGGTGGGGTGGTGGGATGGGGGAGTGGGGTGGGGTGGTGGGATGGAGGAGTGAGGTGGGGAGGGTGGCGCAAGGGGTGGGGAGAGAGAGAGAGAGAGGGGGGCGCAAGCGGTTGGGTGGCGGGATGGGGGAATGGGGTGGGGTGGTGGGATGGGGGAGTGAGGAGGGGTGCTACAGACCCCCACATCAAGCTTTTGCACCGTCCCTGGTGCAACTTCTTCTCATTGAATGAAATACTGCTAATACTCGAATGACACGTGGTATGTACAGTGGTTGAAATTCTTCCAAGTCGACTTAGTTTAGATACTTCTTCACTCTGGGGATGTTGACCAAAGGAATCCTTTTACCTTGAAGATCTTCCAGATGCACAGCGCCATGTGGCGATACCCTGATAACCTTATATGGTCCTACCCATTTGGGTGCCAATTTAGTTTGAATTGGTGGAACCTGATGCACTAAAACCATAGTCCCTTCCTGAACTTCATTGGATCTCAGATACCTGTCATGCAATCTCTTGCGCTCTTCTTGTGTCACCAGAAGTTTCTGCATTGCCCCTTCTCTGTACTCTTCTAATGCCACCAATCTCTGAATGGGAGGTTCAATTCCAATGGTTTTGATTCCTATTTCTTTTCTGATGATAAACTCAAATGGTGCCAATGCCTCTTTCCCATAAACTAAGCGAAATGGAGTCTCGGCTGTGGTTCCCCTCTTCGTAGTTCTGAAAGCCCAAATTGCTCCAATTAGTGCTAGTGGCCAAGATCTTTGATGATCAAAAGATAATTTGCGAAGTAGTCCAATCAAAATCTTATTGGAACTCTCTGCTTGGCCATTTGCCCTTGGGTAATAGGCACAAGACTTTTTATGGAAGATTTTGTGCTTGTCAAATATAAACTGGAGCATTTGATTTACAAAATGTGTGCCCCTATCACTAGTAATTTCCAGGGGGCAACCAAATCTTGAGAAAATACGTTTATACATAAATTTAGCTACTGTCAGAGCCGTACAGTCCACAGTAGCTTTAGCCTCTATCCATTTAGTGGCATAACATGTGGCCATCAAAATATACTTTTTACCTCCCGGTTGCCTAGTTGGGCTAATTGGCCCTATGAAATCAAGACCCCATTGTTCAAATGGAAGCCATCCGGTAGATATGATTAATGGTTGGAAATTCAATCTGGTTGGCGTGGGAGCACATCTCTGACAGATGTGACATTCTTTTGCAAAGTTGATTGCATCCTTGAAAATATGAGGCCACCATAACCCTTTGTGGATGATTCTATGAGCCAATTCTTCCCCCTTTAGGTGTCCTTCATCGTGTGCAGCCTGTAGCAAAAGATTTACCTCTTCTGGATAGACACACCTTCTCAATATATCATCCTGACAGTATTTATATAAATTTCCATTTATAAGAGAATAAGCTTTGGTTTTCAGGAGCAATCTTCTCTTTTCTACAGGTGTCAAGTGTTCTGGGGTCTTTCCAGTAGTGAGAACATGAAGAATTTCATCATACCAACCTGTCCAAATTGCTACTAGAAAAAGATTGCTATCCACCAGTTCATCATTAATACCTGTTGCCTTTTCGCTCATTGCCGTCCTGGACACTTGATCTGCCATGTAGTGCTCTTTTCCTGGCTTAATATGAATATCAAAATTAAATTCTTGAAATAGGAGTAACCATCTCCAAATCCTTCCAGCTACTCTAGGCTTGTTTATCAAATACTTCAAGGGCTGATGATCGGAAATAACAATGAAATGTACACCAAGGAGATAATTTCGGAACTTCTGAAGAGCAAATACGATAGCCAAACCTTCTCTTTCTGTTGTACTGTAATTTCTTTCAGCTTGGTTGAGTAGTCTGCTTGCATAAGAGATAGGTCTATCCACTTTGTGAGATGATGGTTGAGCTAGAACTGCACCAACAGCATGGAGACTAGCATCTGTATGCACATGAAATTCCAATGACCAATTAGGAACACTTAAAAGTGGAGCAGTACATAGCCTCAACTTTAGTTCACAAAATGCTTTGTCGGCTTCAGCACTCCATGAGAAAGGGATCTTTTTACTGGTAAGCCTTGACAAGGGCTTAGCAATTTCCGAATACATCCTAATGAATCTTCTGTGATACCCTGCATGGCCCAAGAAACTTTGCACTTCCTTTGGGCTTTGTGGAATTGGCATAGAAAGAATAGTTGTAACCTTTGCAGGGTCAACAGTTATACCTTCAATAGATACTATGTGACCAAGAAGAGTACCCTTAGTGACCAAAAAGTGACATTTGTCAGGATTCAATTTCAAACCCGTTTTGAGACATTGCTCAAAAATTTCTTTTAGATTTTCCAAATGATCATGGAAATCTTGAACTGCCGTCCTTCTATCTGTACCTGAGAATACTGAAAAGTCATCCATGAAAATGCGTAGAAATGTTGTTAACCATTTGCCCAATATGAGATACATCGTTCTATTAAATGAAGCTGGTGCATTCTTCAAACCAAAAGCCATTCGAGTATAGACATAAGTGCCCTAGGGAGTAACAAAGGCTGTTTTGTCCCTATCATCAGGGTGAATTACTATCTGGTTGTAACCACTAAACCCATCCAATATAAAGTGTGACCAGCTACTTCCTCAAGCACTTGCTCTGTGAAGGGCTGAGGAAATCCATCTTGAATAGTCACTTTATTCAAAGCACGGAAATCAACACATACTCTTATTTTTCCACTATTTTTCTTGGGCACAATAACCATAGAGGAAAGCCACCTGGAATGTTCTACTGGAACAATTATACCCGCTTCTTCTAATTTTGTAACCTCTGCTTTTACTGCCTCTGCATACTTCAGATTGAGTCGATATGGTCTACTTCTTATAGGCGCGGCTCCCTCAACTAAGGGTATCCGATGTAACCCAAGCTTTTTTGGTATCCCTGTTAGATCTATGTAGGACCATGCGAAGACACTTTTATAAGTAAAAAGCAAAGAAGTTACCTTCTGTAGCAAGAGAGGATAATGCCACAACCAGGATGCCAAATGGACCATTTGAGGGGTCTCTTCATCCCCTAAATTTACTTCTTGAACCAATGTTTCAGGACTGGTCTTGCTTGAGAAATCATCTCCACTATATGCAGGAGTGGATTTTAATTTATATTCTGCAACCTGTTCTTTCATCCATCCTTGAGGTATATCTGCAAAAGGAAGATCTTCTCTGCTCTTAGGTTCATAATCTTCCCTCTCTGATACTTTTATATTGGTTGCCTCCTCAAAGCTTGTATTTTCCTTCAATTGCTCATTCTCCAACACCTTGTGGTCTTCATTGCTCTTTTCTGTAACTTCCTTATCTGCAACTTCTTCCTCAATTTCATTGATCTCTACTGTGCAACACTCTGCACTTCCCATCATCCAATTTAACAATGTATCATCTTCTTGGGGTAGAGAGGGCATTACCTGAGCATCCACAGTATATCCAGTGGTTTTTCCTGAATCAAACCCTTCTTCCAAATGTAGTTGCAGTTGGCTATTGGTGCTTGTTGAAATCCATTGTTTATTTTTCCCCCAATCTTGCAAAGCTTTTGCTTGTCTCAGCCAAGGTCTCCCCAGGAGCAAAGGATAGGAAGTCTCCTGTGGAAGTGCAATAACAACAAAATCCAACACAAAGTGGCAACCCTGTACTATCATCCGTACCTTTTCAATAATGCCAAGAGGCGCAATCCGATGTTGATCTGCTAGTGTAACAGTAAATGGTGCCATTTTGGTGGGGCTCAAATTTAGCTTCTTCATTGTAAAATCTGGCATCAAATTGATACCAGAGCCTCCATCTATGATCACACCTGTAAGAGCTTCATCCTTTATACAAACTGATAATCTTGAACTTTGGTAGTCTGCTAAGGGTGCAGGGGGAAAATCAACCATGAAACCATCTATACTAGGTGATTGGACCAAGTGAGCAGAGTGTATAATCTTCAGTAAGTCACTTCTTATTTTTGAATCCATCCTTATAAGCTCATATAGACTAACCTTATGATGAATACCTTTCAAGATCTGTTCAATGTTTACCACCTGAGTGTTTTCTTGTAGACTGGTTGGTTGGTCCTTTAGAGAGGTAGTCATCTTATCATAAGCTCCTTCAATTTCTACCTGGTCTTTCCATCCAGACTTCTTTTCCTCCTCTTTATCCTGAAATCCTTGTTGTTCATCTCCATGGGTTGCAGGCGCTTGCCTAGCTCTAGTCATTATGGGCATTGCAGAGGATGAAACGGCATAAGACTGAGTGGTTTTTCCCTTCTTCATGTGGAGAGACTGCAATCATGTGGATTGGAGCAGGACGACCTCTTGGGCAATCTTTGGTATAATGATCCTTGGCCTCTGGACAATGTTGACAAGGAGGCACATCTTCTGGAAGAGAACACCGATTTTGCATGTGGCCATACTCACCACAACGATAACACATCAAAGGTCTATTGTATCTAGGCTTTGCAGGCCGATTCTCCTCCCTATTAGATGTATTTGAAGTACTAGCATAGTATGAATCGAAAGTTTGAGGGTTACTTCTTTGCTGTGTACCCTTGAGGTAGTAGCAATCCCTTGCTTCATGACCATCTTTTCCACAAAATTGACAGCTTACCTTAATAGGGCAATTAGCGTTGGAATGTCCATTGTTATTACAGATTGTACACCAAATTTGTCTCCTTATATCCTGAGTGGTCTTCAAGTCTTCTAACTCTCGGCGAAGTTGAGCTACTTCATCATCAGTGCGACGCAGTGGTGGCAAGACCTTCTCTTCTTGTTGATTTTGTTGCATTTTTAATGCCTCCAGTTCCCTCCTTAGTTGCTCAATAGGATCCCCTTCAAAATGTTGCCTTGCTTCTTCAATGCGTGATGCCGCCGCAACAAAATCATTGAGGGTGGCATCCAATCTAAGGGACTCACGAAGCTTCTGCTGAGATCACGCCGCAACTTAGGTTGTGTATCCCCTTCAAAATGTTGCCTTGCTTCTTCAATGCGTGATGCCGCCGCAACAAAATCATTGAGGGTGGCATCCAATCTAAGGGACTCACGAAGCTTCTGCTGAGATGACCTGGGCAGAGCCTTCTCTATCCACTTTTTAACCAAAAAGTCACCTGGAGCATGTGGCAGACGGGCAACAAGTGCTTTTGTTCTAGTATGAAGTTCATGAAAAGATTCACCTGATCTTAGCTTCAAATTCTCTAGCTGATCTAGAGCTCTTTCCGAGGAATCACTTGGTCGGAATGTCTGTGAGAACGCCGCCTTCAAAGCCTCCCACGTAGTGAAATGGCCATCTGCATATTGACTATACCATTTATCTGCAAGACCCTCCAATGTGGATGGAAAAAGTGCCAACATTGCATCCTCTCTATTCTGCAGACCTCGTCCACGGCATAAAGAGATAAATCTCCTCACATGATCATCAGCATCCTCATAAGCTTTTCCTTTGAAGGTATGAAATTTGATGTTTAATCTGGAGAGTAAATGAGAGAGATCCTCCATTTGTACTGGTGTTTCTTCGGACGTATCTGACGAGAAGTCTAGAGTTTTCCTATACCCCTCTTTTGACAATGGTGTCGCACCCAAATCAATAGATAAATTTAGGGAGGGTAGAGGGGAGGTAGACTCACTAGCCGTGGTTATTGCTAACTTGTTAAGGCTCCTCCGAACACGAAGAGACTCCTTATCTGCTCGTGTATGGGTCATGTACCTATTCGCAATTGCAATAGGGCAAAAATACCTCTCACAAAAATGCAAAGGTCCCACCGGGCGTGCCAAACTGTAGAGGAGGTACTGGGGTATCCGCTTTTAACAAAAGTAGAGAATGAAAACTTATCCGCTTTTAACAAAAGTAGAGAATGAAAACTAAACACGTCCAGTACATCACCTACTCAGGGGGGGTTCTCTTTAGGGAAGTATACCCTTTAACATTTCTGTGAGCAGGTAGATAACACAGATTGCACAGAGTGGTAAATACTTCAGAAAATATGGACAACCAATTACCAAGGAAGACCATACACTTCTTGATCCGAATCAGATGATTACAAGGTTGGGCAAAGAAATGCTCAAAAACTAATGCTCAGAGCTTCGTGGCACTCTATGCAGATAAATACAGATCAATACAAATACTGAAGGAATTGCTCAAGAGAATAGAGCTTAACACCAATAGTGTCTCACAGAAAAGAAAGAAAATCCAAGACACTCTCTTACACTATAGTGCTCATAGCCCTCCATTGAGAAGCCTACCCTCCGTGTTCACACTACGGAGTAGCTCCTACAATAGGCTTGAAACCACCAAGTGCAAGAGAGAACTTCTGCACGTATACACGCGTCAATGTAACTCTAAAAAATGTACCCCCAATGAGCACAACTCCATTGTTTTTATAGGTCTCAATAGGTCAAGAGGGTCTCGCTTCACGTCCACTGATCACGCGCCGGTTGATCTCCCAAAATTAGGGGGTAGGTCAAATAT
>MU261954.1:0-83467 GCA_020310875.1 Ceratopteris richardii
AGAACTCGCTCTGTAGTCATCAGAATTCGCATATGAAAAGCATGTAATTGACAGTGGAACTTAACAATAAAATTACAGAACTTTGGAAAAATCCATAACTTACGGTATTTCATAGGGCTCAGAACTTCATGCGGAATGACCGGTAATCCTACGGAGATGAATGCTTGCAAATAGAGCTTTGTCATTAAACAGCTAAATTCCACGAGAGTATCCTATGCATCAAGGATAATCGTTTTCCCTCAAACTTCCTTAACGTTGATTTAATCAGCATTTCAACATGAAGGAAAACTAAAATCTCTTGTAGAATAATCAATTTGCAAGGTAAATCTTAAGATTATATATATAAAAAAAAGAAGAAAACTGTGAATCATCATTGAAAAATTGGTCGTCAAATTCCTTCGGGTACTCACATGCCAGATTAGAGAATCATCAGGGTGCAGAGTGAAAATCAATCTCAGAACATTGAAAATATGTGTAATTAATCAAGTGCGATCAGCGCGATGTCCAGAATTCAACAGATTCACAATTAAATGTAATAAAAAACAACGAAATATCTTCGATCCTGTCATGGTAGCACCGTATGTCATTAAGTATAAGCTATATTTTTCGCATCAGGTTAAAGAATTTTCCTCCATCCACCTTGGAGGTTGAGATATTGTAAGTTATTACCATGAACAGAGATCAATAGACCAGCCATAATATCGTCTTTGTTTCAAGATAACTGCCCTTGAGCGCCTTCTTGTCCTTCAGACATGCCTCTGCCGTCTTTGCTCAGCATGCCCTTCTAATAGCTATAGATTCTGAAATTGTCTCCAGGAATTCATTATTACAGCACATTTAGGTAAATTTAACAGCGTAGAAAATAAGAAATGATGTATCGCTCCTTGTGTTTTTCTTTTCCTCCATAGCCACCAATACATGCGTCATCTGATTAAGACTCATCTATTGAGGGAGCTCTCAAAGCATCAAATGAGCATTGCATGCTCTCTGTAGACACTCCAAAGGCGCTGGTGCGTCGCTCTGTTGACTGATGTCCTCTGGAATAAATAAATTGGGTCATTAGGAAAAGATCATACAGCACCTAAGAAATTGATCTTCGCTTCTCGGCATGAGTGTCTACGCCATGTTCAGTCCTCAACTGCTCATCAATTTAGCTACTTTCTATAGATGCACACAATCATCCTTCTTTGAAGCCTCTCTCCTTCTTGATCCACCGCGCTCCTCCCGTTCTTCCCTCTGATGTGCCTTTTGTGGCCCTTCGTATCAATCCCCTCTCCTCCTTCGAATCGTTGTTATCCACCGAACACTGAAGTTGACGCTGCCATATCATGCTCAACTCAGGTACTCGTCAGAATTCTTGGTCGGATGCTCCGTTTTTTTTTATATAAAGGAAGTTCGGCAATAGCCTACTCTCCCGGACTTGAATTAAATTAAGAAACAAAGGTACAAAAGAAGGGGACTAGTGCCCACGGGACCCCCCAAATCCCACAAAGCAGGGGAAGCTTGGTTGATTCCTAGGTTGCATTACAAAGAAGGTTGATCACCCTGTCGTCGCCCTCGTGCGGGACCCACTTGGGTTTGAGCTTGTTGTTAATCAAAAGGAGGACTTGATGGTGCCTGAAGGGGGGGGATTTCTTACTGTTGACAATCCTTTTGCCAAGGAGGAAAAGAGATTTTTCAATCGACCACTCCCTGGGAGGGTCGTCGAAGTTGAGAGCACACCGCTCCCGCCAAATTTTCCACAGGACTTCCCTCTGATTGCGTTCCAGAGAGCCGCAGAGCATCCAATCGCTTCTCCCAAAAGGACTTGTTTCCAACTAAGCTGTTTCTGAACTCTGATTTTCATTCCAACCGTCTGCCAGATTCTGTAGGAGTTGGGGCAATTGAGGAAGATGTGTGGGACATCTTCAATTGCACGGTGGCAGCGCTTGCACCACGGAGGGATCCCACAAATTTTGTTTGCCTTATGGTTAGTCCAAATTCCTCGATGAAGAATTTGCCATAAGAGAACAGACTTCTTAATCTCTATAAGTGGGTGCCAGATACCCATGAATTTCATGTCCCACCGAAGCCGCGTCCAAGACAGGCACCACTTCTTGTTGAGGCTGATCTGGAGGTCAGTCGTTTCTTTGATGTTCGGGATTTTGAGTAGGCTATTTCCATTGTGCCATTTGAGACCACGTGCGTTCGGAGCATCATGTCCCATGAGGAGGCGAGTTTTGTGACGGTCCCAAGCGAGGCATCTGCTTTGCAAGGTGTTCCATTCTTCGTAGGAGATGTTTATGCGAGGGTCGATATCCTCGTAGCTGATCCAGCTGTTGTGTCATGTTTCCAGAGGTGTTTCCATTTTTTGAATCCTTTGTTCCATAACTTCTTGGCATTTTGAATGTTCCACGACTCCACACTCCTGATGCCATGAATCGGAAACCAGATAGAATCGTTTTGTCTGATTCCGGCCGCCCACTTCCAGTCCTCACTAATTCTTGTGAAGCTTTTGACTTTATTCCAGCCCTTCCACAGAGAGCAAACGAGGTTGGAGCCTTTCGGGAAGACAGGTATCGGGGAGAATAGCAGGGTCATGATGTCGAGGTTCTTCCAGTTTGGGACCCCGTGAGAGCCAACTCATTTTTGTTTCTGAAGATCAGCTTGGCCCACGAGGCCTCCCTATTGCACCAAGCTTTAATCATCCATTTGGCTGCCAGTTTGTTAGCCATACACCCAATGTCCAGGATGCCAAGCCCCCCGCTATCTCTAGGGCTGGTGCAGATGGCCCATTTGATTTTAGGCACCCCCCTTCTGTTATGATCACCCGTCCAAAGAAAGTTTCTGCAGATGCTATTCAATTTGGACAGGCCTTGCTCATTCGGTCTCCAGCAAGAAAGGAAATAGATGGTAGACGAGAGGAGGAACGTGTTGATAACCATCGCCCGTCCAGCGAGATTGATTTGCATGCCTCTCCAGTAATTGAGCTTGTTTCAAGTTTGGCCAACACCCAGTTCCATCGCTGCTCCATAGAGACGCCAAACCCCAAGGGGATTCCTAGCAGCCGAAAGATTTGGCCCTGCGGAATGATTTGGCAGCCATGATCAATGAGAAGGCCAGGTTGATGTCCCACAATGGCCCTAAAGGCGGTCTTATTGTGGTTGATTTTGGATCCAGAGGCCTCACAAAAGGTATGAAGACACCTCCAGAAAGTCTCCAGGCTGGTATTATCATTGTGAACGAACGCGTTCATATCGTCGGCAAAAAGTCTCATGATGATTTGACTGTGGTCGTGGGGTAGCTGGAGGCCTTTGATATTGCCAGCCTCCACATGATGAGCCACAAGTCTGCTCAGGCCCTCAGTGGCGATGGCAAAGAGAAGGGGGGCAAGGGGGCACCCTTGTCTAATAGATCTTTTAAGATGGATCGCCTTCGAAAGTTTGCCGTTAACGTTAATTTGGGTCGTTGCGTTGCCGAGAAGGGTCGCGATCATCTTGGTGAATTTCTGACTACATCCGAGGTCTTGGAGCGACTGCAGAATATAGTCCCATTCTAGTCTATCGTAAGCTTTGTCAAAGTCGATCTTGAGGAAGACCACATCTTGATTAGACTCATTTGCAAATTGAATACCTTCCCAAATATCCATAATGGTTTCCAGGATGGACCTGCCTTTGATGAAACCTTTTTGGTCCTCACTAAGCCAAGATCTCAGGTGGCACGCAAGTCTGTTGGCAATGACTTTGGCGACGATCTTGTATCCTGTTTGGAGCATCGTAATTGGCCGCCAGTTCTCGATTCTGTTTTTTTCCCCCTTCTTGTGAATCAGCTTGATAATTCCATTGTTTATACAAGAAGGAAGAGCACCAAATTTTAGCGCTTCTTGCCAAACCATCCGAAGAGGGGTGGCGACCACCAGCTTGAAGGATTTAAAAAACTCATTAGTGAGTCCGTCGGGTCCCGAGCTTTTACCGAAAGGGAGGGCATCAATGACCTCAATAATTTCTGATTCAGAGATCGGGGCATGAAGCAGGGAGTGGAGGTTGGGTGGTATTCTCCGGGGGGAAACCCTAGAAATGGCAGCCATGCAGTCCCTTCTATGGTGGGAGAGGGGGTTCGAGGTTCCCAGGAGTCTCGTGAAGTGCCCTTCGATGATGCCAAAATTATCTTCTTCCGAGTTGCATACATTGCCATGAGGGTCAAGCAGTAGGGGAATCATCTCTCTGTTGTGTTTCCTTTTAAGGATACTGCACATCTCTTTGGTGGGTTTGTCGGCTTTTCCAGCCCACCACTCCTTGAAGAAGATTTGCAAGTTTTTCCTTTGTATTTCTTCCTCGTATCTCAGCGCTGCTCTGATTTTTCGGAGACCTTTCTGGGCTTGGTGTTTTCCTTTGTTCACTTCCTCCTCGAGTCGCCAGAGTCTGTGGTAAAGCGCTTCCCTACGAGCCCGCCGCACTGTCTCGAGCATCTTCTTAGATCTGATCATGATCTTGCGAGACTTGTCGACCGCACTTCTCCAGCACTTGGCTTGGGCCAAGCCAGAGGCGAACGCCACCTTCCACACATCGGCAATCTCTTGGTGGACGGAGGGGAGAGAGAAGGTGGAAGCGTTGGCATGGAACCACGGAGCCTTGTGGGTCCTGTTGGAAGGTTGAAAAGTGATAACGATCGGGTAGTGATCAGAGATGGTGAGGTCAGTACGTTGCCTGATGGAAGGGTGGCCCCACAGATGAGTAAGGCTCTGAGAGATGTAGCATCTATCAAGTCTAGCCTTCCTCAGATCCTCGCCCTCTTGGAGATTCGACCAGGAAAAGCCATTCGAGTCTTTGAATTCGACCAGATCCAAGTGTAGTTTGGTCATGTCCCACGTTTCTTTCTCCCGACTGTCGATGACCCTGCCCTTGCCCATCCATCTGTCCATAGGGTCCTCCACCATGTTGAAGTCCCCACAAATAAGCACTTTGTGGGGAAGCGAGTCAAGAGAAGTCCAAGTGTTCAGCCTCTCCAAATCCCCGTTAGGGGCGTACAAAGAAACCATAGTAACACAGAGGGGAGCACCAAAAGAAACCGCAATCCAGCGGTGATTTACATCTTCAATGGAGTTCTCAAGCTTTTCAAGCCAGGGTTGTTTAACACCGATAGCCGTTCCACCTGACCCCCGCTGGTGCTTAGTTGGGATCCACACATGGGCCGAGGAAACCTGTCTGAGTCGCTTCAGAAGGTCTTCTCCGTCAATTTTAATCTCTTGAATGCATATAATGTCTGGTTTTAAGCTAATGTCGCGGAGCCATTGACCAATGATGGCCGCTCTTGAGGGGTCGGTTAGCCCCCTAGCATTTAGCGAGATGATAATCATTTTTGTATTGATCCCTCTTTTCGGGAGGGAGCCTTGTCTTTTCTTCTGTTGGCTTCATCTTTCTTTTTCGTTGGGATCTGATCCCGACTTAGAAATCGGTTCTTATGGGGGCTTTTCCAGGGTAACTCCAAAGGCTGTTTCCCTTTGCGGGATGCCCCCCGCTGGTGAGAATTGGGCCCTGTGCTCGGCATCGTTTCCGGGATCGTCGATCCAATGATGGAACTTTAACTATCCATGTTGTCTTCATTATTGGTAGTGAAACCATCTTCTTTACTTGTAGTGTAGCCCTCCTGGGGGGTTTCTTTGTTGTCAGGGATCTCTAGGGCTTCGTCGTAGTTGTCTACCACAGGTGGCTTCCCACCTGGGTAGTCGAGCTCGTTGATCTCCTCTCCAAGATTGCAATACAGATTGTTGTGTGGGGCAATTGGCAGGTTGTTCCTCTCACCGTTGGCCCTCGGACTTCTTTTCCTTCTTCTTCTAACTTCGGTAAAGCCATCGGCATCAGCTTGTGGATTGCGGAGGCCCTTGCCTTCCCCTTCCTTGGTCAAGTGGGTCAAAACGTCAAAGTTGTCTTGAGCAGTTTTGGAGGCTTCTTGAAATCGCTTGTTTTTTTGCCTGAGAGGGCAGTCTTTAATCCTGTGACCTTGCTGGCCACAACGAAAGCACGCGTTGGGGAGGTTTTTGTAGGTGATATCCTGCTCCCAAACATCTCCTTCGCCCATGTCCACTTTGATCGTTGAAGGAAGCGGCGAACTGAGGTCGGCCTCGACGCAGATTTGTGGGTACCATCTAGCATTGAACGAGTGTCTTGCACCCTCATAGATGAGACCACCAATGTCTTCTCGTGAAGCCAACGGCTTGCCGATAGGGGAGACTATGTCCCACACGAAGTTGTACAAGAAGTATGGGAGGTTAGGGAGCTCAACCCAAAGAGGGTACCGAAGTGATTTCGATTTGTCGGGGGTAAAGTCCGGGGACCATCTGAATAAGCACAGGGTCGTCCGACCGAGCTGCCAGGTGCCAACGCTTAGGGCTTGGAACGCCATCTCTTCATTTTCAAAGACTAGCAGCATGTGGTTTGCTGGTAAAAACTGACATTTGCTGACAATTAGTCCTCGAGGGAACCACTCTTTTCGAAGCCATTGTCGCACGATTTCGAGCGGGGGCCTAGGGCCAAACACTTGGCCGACGAGGCAAACTTTCTTGAGCTCCTCCTGAGCAGACAGAACTGCGGGTCTACTGAGGGACACGATGGGGGATTCAACACTTTCGGATGCCCCAGGGGCGGCACATGACCCCCCCTCCAGCAGAGCGGCCAGAGTGCCGGTCTCCCCAGGGGGGGGGGGCCCGATTACTTTTCACGAGAGAGGACGAAGCCACATCCATGGCCGAAGGAACTTACTCCACTATTAATTTTCAATGCCCAGCGGCAAGACCCTCCAACATAGAGAGAAAGCAGACCACAGACAAGGAAAACTTGGTCGGATGCTCCGTTATTCCTGAGATTTGTTTAGAAATAAAGCGATTCACAGTAGAAGATCCCCCGAATTGCCCCCATGATAACATGTATTGACCTCCTTCAAATAAATCATCCCCCCGTCGTGAGCTTTGTATGCCACACTTATAGAGATCATCTGCACCTTGAGTAAAGGCGTACCTGCACGCTCTCTAATGAGCGAGCTCTTTTGGAAAAACCACCCTTTTCGTCACAAAACTCCCAAAAGGCAGCGCTCTCCTCCTTTCTTTCATCCGTGCCTTCTTCTCGTCTGATGGATGAGACCCTCCTTGCCCAAAAGCTGTAAGCTTATCTATATTGCCTCCCTGAATTTTTCCACGCGCATGTCTTCCCCTTCGTTTTCTTAAACAACTACGCTTTTGGTAGCAAAAGGAATGGTGTCTCAATAAAGCATGAGTACTTGATCAAAATAGATAGTCAAGCGTGTGGTTGTTCAGAAAAGAGCAGATTCGATAATGGCTGGCATGTCTTCAAAATTCTCGACCTTATTTTTGCTGCTAACTCATAAAGCTTTCCTTTGGTTTGTCAAATGGAGAAATTCCGAATATACATCTACGTATATCTTCAGTTTATTCACTCCCATAATATTTTCCTAATCCACTGATGATGTTCTTCAAGAGAGTCGAACTCCCGCCTCCATGGCTCTATTGTTGATAGCAAAAAATGATCAATGTTCAAACGTAGCCTTATCTTTTGCATCCTTCAAACTCATTGGGTTTTTTATTTTGCTTTTCCTTCTCAATTTGTCTTATCTTCAATTATTAGCATTGATCCATAAACCAGCTTGGACGTGTGAGAGTAATAAAACTTAGTGCTTGTGAGTCTCAATTCTCTCTAGCCTCTTTTGTAGCGAAATAGCATGCATGCGTCATTGCTTCTGATGGAAGCATAGTTGAATCATTGTATGGAGCCTCATAGTATACACCGCATGGAGAAAAACCGTGAAAACTTGGGTGATTGTAGTCAAACCATATTTTGACTAGGAACATAGATAATGCCATGGATGACTTATGGATAGGCCTTCACCATGGCTAGACGATCAACTGTCAAGCGATGCTATAAGGCAAAAGTTTGATCAAGACATGAGAGTAGAGATGAATATCTCTACGACAACGCTAAAGAAAGGAAGCATACTACGATCAAGCAAAAGTTTTGGAGAAACTCGACTTTTTCTAAAATTGGTGGCTTGCACACTTCTTTGGGGAGGGCAGTGATCAAACTCTGATATAGAGAGGCCTGTGCATCAAAATAGGGGACCCACAGAAATCTGAGAATTACTTTGTGATTGAGAGTGAGAGAGAGTGAGAGTGAGAGTGTGATTGAGAGTGCGAGTGTGAATGCGATTGTGATAGCTCGGGGGTGGTCGGGAGGTAGAGGCTTCGTCAAGAAGCTTTTGTCGAAAGCTGTTGTAACCATTGATTCACATCTAAAATATCAGAATTCTTCCTTCTCTGCATCAGATTTTCTCTTACCTTATGCAATCTCTATGTTTGCCTCTCCACTATTATTTTTGAGTGATCGAAAGATTGTGATTGAGAATAAATTGTGATTGAGGAAACACTACAAGTGGTATCAGAGTAGATTCAATCCTTGGGAACGATGGAAAGTGAAGCACAAAAGATTCGTGAACAAGAGGAGCTTATTCAGAAGCTTCTTAGTGAATTACAAAAAGAACGAGGCAGAAAGCAACCAGAAGGAGCAAAAAAATTTTTGTGGAGTTGAACGATGAAGTAGATGAAGGTGTGGTAACATCTAGTGTACCTCACAAAAAAAGAGAAATGCAATTATGAAAATATGGAACCAGGTGAGTTTTCCCTTAATCAAGTATTCAAGAAGGCAAAGTTGAATGATTTTGATGGCGAAGAAGAGTGGAAAAGATCTTGACGCATGGATTGAAGAACTAGAAGATTTATTTGATCTTCGAGAATTTAGTGAAGAGTCCAACGCAAAAGTTGGGATCATGCAGTTGCGTGGGATCACGAAGCTATGGTGGAAGTTGTATATGCAGACTCAAATAGGTTCTGGTCCACTTCTATGGAAGGAATTTAGAGAACAAGCTAAAAAACCCTATTGTTCTCCACACTACCATATGGAGAAGAAGATGGAGTTCTACAATTTTTGACAACACAAAAGTGATAAGCATAGGTTATCTCTTGATGAGTACAAAGAGAAGTTCCTACATCTTGATAAATATGCATTAGAGGTTAGCAGTAATGCTCTAAAGAGTAAATTTTTTGAAGTGCTTCATGAGGAACTTTGCTATCAAGTCAAGGAATCTGGATGCATTGATTTTCTTGATGTTGTTATGATGGCCGAGGACTTTGAGAAGATGGAGAAGTTCAACTTGTAGAAGGCAAATAGAAGCAGATTCATTGCAACAGGACATAGGCCACAAAGACCTGTTGCAATGAACATGAACAATTCAAAGAAGGCTCCATCTTCAAATAATCAAGGAAAGAATCTTGTGCAGGTGGAAAATCAAAGGAGGCGTCAACCAATCCAGTGGAAACAAGACCCTGGTTTTATTGAGAGGGCAAAAAGACTTGGTCTGTGTTTTCATTGTGGAGAGCAAGGGCATCGGACATATGAGTGCCCGAATAAGGCAGACTTTTGATCCGCACAATCAAAAGTGATAAACATCATCTACAAGGGTACAATTATTGAGGAAGCGGATGATGGAGGTAAGTGCCCTGACTCTACTTTACATTGCATGGTGGTTGGTTCTTTTCCAAAGGCTTTTGTAATCACGATTCTAGGTACAAATTCTGCACATAAAACTAGATTTTTGATCGATTCAGGTAGGACCTTTTGTCTTCTATCTTTCAAATTGGTATAGAATCTAGGGATAGCCCTAAATATGCAGATAACCAAACCTGTAGAGATGGCCAATGGACGATAACACTACACCAAAAGGAAAATTTGAAAACCTTAAATTTACTCTTTCTAATAGGTGCTTCTCTAGAAGTTTCCATGTAATTGAGAGGAAACATAGTGATGTAATCATAGGCATGGATTGGTTAGTTAAACCTTCTGCGACAATTAATTGTGAACAAAGAACGATCACTTTAAATCTAGATGATGAATCTATTCATATTCTAGGTGATGCCTATAATCCTAAACATATTCTTATTTCTGCTATGCAGATAATTAGAGGTATACGTGATGGCTCTAAAACATTTGTAGTGTATGTGAACAATCTACATGAGGAAGGTAATGATGAAGGTAATGATGAAGGTATTCAAGATTATGTAGAAAATCTCTTGAAAGAATATGCCGATGTATTTCCAAAAGACTTGCGTGGTATACCTCCACCTAGGCAGATTGATCATGCCATTGACCTATATCCAAGGAGTGAACCATATTCTAGAGCATCCTATAAATTTAACATTGATGAATTGAAGGAGCATAGGATTCAATTAGATGATCTTTTGAAGAAAGGCTTGATAAGACCGAGTGTGTCCCCTTGGGGTGCACCTGTTTTATTTCAGAAGAAGAAGGACGACTCTTATAGATTATGCATTGACTATAGGGGGTTGAATTAAAGAACAATTCAGAATAAGTATCCACTTTCTCATATAGATGACTTATTAGGTCAATTAAGTGGAGCGAATGTATTCACTAAGATTGATTTAAGATCTGAATATCACCAAATTAAGATCAAAACAGAGGATATTCCTAAGACAGCTTTTCGAACACGATATGGTCAGTTTGAGTTTAGGGTTCTACCTTTCGGATTGGCAAATGCTCCTACCACATTTATGTGCTTGATCAATAATATTTTTCACGATTACCTAGATGAATTCAACTTAATATTTGTTTATGATATATTTGTATACTCTAAAGATGATTCAACTTAATATATTTGTTTATGATATATTTGTATACTCTAAAGATGATTGATTTAAGATCTGGATATCACCAAATTAAGATGAAAACAGAGGATATTCCTAAGAGAGTATGGGATGTTAGAAGTTTTCTTGGGTTGGCACAATATGAAAGTGCACATAGTAAGGATTTCTCTAAGATAGCTACTCCCCTCAGAGAATTTAGTAAAAAGAATATAGGATTTGCGTGGAGTGATGCTTGTCAAAAATCATTTAAAACATTGAAACAAAAATTTGTTTAAAATTGTGTTTTGAAAATAGCAAAAATGGAAAAGCATTTTGTGGTTGCATGTGATTTAAGTGCTAGTCAGATAGGATGTGTTCTTTTAGAGGATCGAAGGGTGGTCACATATGAGTCTAGAAAACTAAGAAAACACAAACTTAACTATCCTACACATGATTTAGAAATGCTTGCTATTGTGCATGCACTTAAGCATTGGAGACATCTATTGTTAGGGGTTAAGTTTGAAATGAAAACAGATCATCGGAGTTTAAAATACATCTTAACACAACCATTGCTTAACAACATGTAGAAGTGTTGGATTGAATTATTAAGTGAGTATGATTTTGACATTAAGTATCTAGTTGGTAAGGAAAATAAGGTTGCATATGAGTTAGAGACCTTTCTGTAATCTTCTTTCTACAATAAATTCTGATTTTCTCAATCAAATTCAAGAAGAGATAAAATAGGATCCTTTTTATGCACCTATTTTGAATGCTTTGAATGCGAACAGGGGATCCATGTATGAGGAAAAATTTGATTTGCAAAATGGAATATTGTATTGTAACAGTCGGCTATGCATATCTTCTGAATCTCCATTAAAAGTCAAAATATTGCATGACTCTCATGATGCACCTTTTTTTGCACATCCAGGTTATTCAAGGACCTATGTTAAAACAAAGTATTCTTACTTTTGGCCATGTATGAAGTGGGATATTAGAAAATATGTTAGTGAATGTTTGAAGTGCCAATAGGTGAAATCTGAGTTTAAGAGGATGCCTGGAATGCTTCAACCTTTGGATGTTCCAAATCAGAAGTGGGAGTCTATTTCCATGGAATTTATCACTAAGCTACCTATGACCAAAAGTAAGCATGATACCATATTTGTTGTAGTGAATCAGCTTACCAAGATGGCAGAAAGAGTGATACTCCTTTGAATGTTGCAAGAATCTTTGTAAAAGAAATTTTTAGATTGCATGGAATGCCTAAAAGCATAGTTTCTGATAGAGACTCTAGATCTACATCAAACTTCTTGAAAGCGACATTTGAATCGATTGGAACTCAACTTCGTATGAGTACAGCTTTCCATCCACAAACTGATGGGAAAACCGAGAGGGTTAACAAGGTAGTTGAAGATATGTTGCGTATGTATGTGAATGAAAAGCAAGATAATTTGAGTGAATATTTACCCTTGGTTGAGTTTGCATACAATAGTGCATCGCATGCATCTATAAAAATGACTCTGTTTGAACTTATGTACGGTTATAATTTTTTGACTCCACCTTCGTTTTTGGGGTTTCCAAATAAAGTAGAAGTATCTAAAGAGATCCTTGATAAGATGGATAAAGAGCTTGGAAAAATTAAGAAACACATAAAAGAAGCTCAGAAAAGACAGAAGAAGTTCTATGATTTAAAGAGAAGACCACTTGAATTTCAAGTTGATGATATGGTATTTCTTAAAGTTAATCCTCACCGATCTAACTTGTTGCTAGGGAAGTATCATAGACTTTCTCCGCGATATGCAGGTCCTTTTAAAGTTTTGAAAAAGATTGGATCTCTTGCTTATTTGATAGAATTACGTAAACATTTAAATTTGCATCCTGTATTTCATGTTAGCTTACTTAAAAGATATGTATCTAATGTTGCTCATGTTTTGCAGGACAATTATAAGTTGAAATATGACGGCTCTTTTTAGCTTCAACCAGAAATAATAATAGATAGGAAGGAAAGATTTCTTAAAAAAAGATTTATAGTAGAAATTTTGGTGAAATGGCACTCATACCCAGTAGAAGATTTGAGTTGGGTGAATTTAGACGATTTTCTAACATAGTATTCTTGGTTCCAACTTTGAGGACAAAGTTCTTAAGTTGGGGGGGGGGGGGGGGGGGGATTGTAATAGGCCTCTTTTCTAGTGAAATAATTTATTTTGAACTTTCTGAATCTCATTGTGGGGATAATACTTAGAATGATTAATTAGGTCATTTTATGCATGTAGGAAAAATTTTGGGTTGACAAGTTTCATATTCTCTCTCTATATCTTATTTGCATCATGTTTTCTAGTCAAATTTTGAAGGTGAAGTTGAAAGAATTGGGAAACACTCTATATGAGAGAAAGGTAGAGAAAGTATAGGAGAATAAAAGTGCCTGAGTGAAAATTTTGTGAATCATGTTTGAAGTACCTTGTTCAGGGTCCTACATCTAGTTCATTGTAAGAAAATGCCTTGATTTTACTCTCTCTAGAATTTTGAAACTTGTAGGGCTCTGAAGTGGCATTTGGAGGTGCATTTGGACCTCGAACCTCTCTAACACTATGGTGCAGATCACAAAATTGAATAAAAGTGTCTCTCACAAGCTTAAGCTGATTCCTCACCGTTTTTGAGTTATAGGGCTTTCAAAAGTGCCATTTTCCAACACTTGAAAAAAACATCGAGGGCTTATCTAATTCTATTTGAGTTCGTGATTCTAATGCTCACGTGTCACCATGTCTAAATATGGATATTTTTGGATACGTCTTTTTGGTGTTTTTCTACTATTTTTGACAGGTACACTAAAGAAAGGAAGCACACTACGATCACATGGCTTTTTGCCAAAGTTTTGGAGAAACTCAACTTTTTCTATATTTGGTCGCTCGCACACTTCTTTGGGGAGGGCAGTGATCAAACTCTGATATAGAGAGACTTGCGCATCAAAACAGGGGACACACAAAAATCTAAGAATTACTTTGTGATTGAGAGTGAGAGTGAGAGTGAGAGTGAGAGTGTGATTGAGAGTGTGAGTGTGAGTGCGATTGTGATAGCTCAGGGGTAGTCGGGAGGTAGAGACTTCGTCAGGAAGCTATTGTCCAAAGCTATTGTAACTATTGATTCACATCTATAATATCATAATTCTACCTTCTCTGATTCAAACTTGTTTCTACTCTTTCGCATCAGATTTTCTCTTACCTTGTGCAATCTTTGCGTTCTTCCCTCCACTATTATTTGTGAGTGATCGAAAGATTGTGATTTGGGATAGATTGTGATTGAGGAAATGCTACAATGGCTTTCCGCCTAAAAGATGCACCAACATCATTTAATAGAACAATGTATCAAACATTAGGAAAATGGTTAACAACTTTTCTAAGCATTTTCATCGATGACTTTTCAGTGTTTTCAAGCATAGATAGGAGAGCAGCGGTTCAAGATTTCTAGGATCACTTGGAAAATCTGAAAGAAATCTTTGAGAAGTGTCTTAGAACAGGTTTGAAGTTAGATCTTGCTAAATGTCATTTGTTGGTCACGAAATGCACTCTTCTTGGTCACATAGTATCGGTCGAAGGTATAACAATCGATGTGGCAAAGATCTTTGCTATCCTCCCCATACCTATTCCACAAACTCCAAAGGAAGTTCAAAGTTTTTTTAGGACATGAAGGATACCATAGAAGATTAATAGGAATGTATTTAGAAATATATAAGACCTTTTCAAGGCTTACGAGTAAGAAGGTTCCTTTCTGGTGTAGTCCTAAATTTGAGAAAGCATTTTGTGAACTAAAGTTGAGGCTATGTAATACTCCACTTTTGAGTGTTCCTACCTGGTCATTAGAGCTTCATGTGCACATAGATGCCAGCCTTGATGTTGTTGGACTAGTCTTGGCTCAACCATCCCTCACAAGGTAGACCAACCTATCACCTATGCTAGCAGATTGCTTACCAAAGGTTGGAAAGGGAAGGTTTTCCTATCGTATTCCCTTTTCAGAAATTTTGGCATCGCCGCATAATAGGTGTGCATTTTATTGTCATATGTGATCATCAGCCTTTGAAGTACTTAACTAACAAGCCTAGAGTGGCTAGAAGGGTTTGGTGATGCTTACTACTATTTCAAGAATTTGATTATGATATTCATATTAAACCAAGAAAAGAGCAGTACATGGCCGATCAGGTGTCAAGGACTGCCAAGAGTGAAATGGCAATAGGTATTAATGATGAATTTGTGGATAGTAGTCTTTCTAATAGCAACTCAAACTGATTGGTATGATGGAATTCTGCATTTCCTCACTGTGGGAAAGTTTTGAGAACACCCAACTCAAATAGAAGAGAGGAGATTACTCTTTAAAGCCAAAGCTTACTCATTGATAAATGGATATTTGTATAAATATTGTTGAGAAATTATCTTGAGAAAATGTGCTTATCTAGAGGAAGTAAGCTTTTTGCTTGAAACATCACACAACAATGGGCATTTGAAGGGGGAGGACTTGGCTCACAGAATCATCAACACAGGACTATGGTGGCCGCATATTAACAAAGATGCAATCAAGTTTGCTAAAATTTGTGATAGTTGCCACAGACGTGCTAGTAGGCCAAGGATATTGAATTTTCCACCATCAGTCATCTCCAGAGGATGGCTACCCTTCAAACGATGGAGATTGGATTTCAGTGGTCTGATTAGTCCAATTGGTCAATCTCGTTGTAAGAAGTATATTCTGATGGCCGCATGTTATCCAACTAAATGGATAGAAGCTAAAGCTACTCTGGACAGCATGGACTTGACAATGAATAACTTTTTGTATAAACATATTTTCTCAAGTTTTGATTTACCACATGAAATTACTAGTGATAAGTGAACACACTTTGAAAATCAATTACTCCAATCTATCTTTCATAGGTACAAGGTTTTTCACAAAAATTAATGTGCTTACTATCCAAGAGAAAATGGTGAGGTAGAAAGCTTTAACAAAATTTTGATTGGGTTGCTACACAAATTAGCTTTTGACCACCAAAGCTCTTGGTTGCAAGCATTGATCAGCATGATTTGGGCCTTCCTTACCACTAAAAGGGAAACCACTGGTGAGAATCCATTTCACTTAGTATATGGTAAAGAGGCATTGGTGCCCTTTGAATTTATTATTAGGAGAAAAATTGAAGCCAAAACCATGGGAACTGAACCTCCCATTAGGAGACTGGTGGCATTAGAAGAATATAGAGTAGAAACGATGCAAAACTACATGTAACACAAGAAGAGCATGAACGATTGCATGACATGTATGTTAGGGCTAATGAAGTACACAAAGGTCTTTGGTTTTCGTGCACTAGATCCCACCAAATGCAACCAAAATGGCACCCAAATGGACACGAATATACAAGGTGATAAAAGTATAACCACAAGGAGCATTACATCTACAAGACTTGTAGGGTGAGAGAGTGCCCTTAGTCACCATCTCTAGGGTGAAGAATTAGCTCCATTAATTTAAGTTGGAAGAAATTCACTCGCTCTACATATCATATTTCATTTTAGCTCATCCCAATTTTTGTAGTCCATTTTGGTTTGATGTAATAAACAAATAAATGAGATTATGCACTGGAAGGACACAAAGACTTGATGTCAGGGTTTGTAGAGTGGAGGATCTGGGCACTATTTCACCTTTCAAACTTGAGCATAAGGATTGGGATGCAATGAGAGTCTTTGATGGTGGTTCAACCTGATTGGAGAACGGAGCTACTACATGAATTAATTAAGCAATGCTTCCCAACCACCCCGCGAACCCACCACCCCATGCCCCGCAAACCCACCAACCCATGACCCCCACAAATCCACCACTCCACCACCCCACAAACCCACTGCCCCATGAGCACGTGAACTCACCACCCCAAGATCTTGCAAATCCAATACCCCATGACCCTATGAACCAACCACTCCACGACCCCGTGAACCCACCACCTTATCAACCCACCACCCTACGACGCCATGAACCCACCACCCCACCCACCACCCCACGACCCCACAAACCCATCGCCGTGCAAGCCCCATAACCCACCACCGCATGACCCTAGGAACCCATCATCCTGCGGCCCTACAAACCCACCACTCCGTGACCCGTGATCCCACAACTCCATGAATGCACCACCTAGCAACCCTGTGAACTAATTGCCCCATGAACCCATGAACCCATGTGACCCCACAAAACAACCAACTCGGTGCATCATGTTCTAAATAACGTTATGAACTTTTCAAGGGTGTAAGGGGCAATTTCTCTAGAAATTCTAATTACTCTAGTCGTTTTGCTCCAAACATGCATAGGGATGTTGGCCTAGGAGGCTCCTACTCCCCGAGGCTATGAACTGCATCTATTTGCTAAGTGTTCGAGGACTTAGAGACTACACACTATATACAAACTCAAGGAGTAGAGCTATCTGTTGTATTAAACAAGTGGGATTGTGAATACAGTGGCTCATTCATACTTGAGCTATCTCCACATCGAACCTTCACGTACAAGATGAGAAATGCCTCTATCATGGTGCCACCCCATCTCCTCTTTCATCTTTGCTCCATATAGTAAACTTTAGTATCCGTGTGTGGTGATTCCCAAAACTCTCCCTCTCTCTCTCTCAGGCATGTGCTATTCTCTCTCTCTCTCTCTCTCTCTCTCTCTCTCTCTCTCTCTCTCTCTCTCTCCATAGCCCCCCCAACTTGCAGCCCCGCAGCCTCGCAACCCCCCAAGCCATAGCCCCACAGCCCCTTTACCCATAGCCCCATAGCTCCTCGGCCTCGTAGACCCCGACCCATAGCCCTGCCACTTCGCGCACCCCCTTTCCCTCCTCCCGTCGTCTTTTTTCCTCCCGCCATTCCGCTGGTTCTATCCCCTTCTAAAGGGTGTGATGAGCACATATCTATGAAAGCATGCATGCCTTGGCCCATCGCCATGAACCACAATGAGTGGTGTGCAAAAATGAAATGATTGGCCTTCGCAATCGCAATCTCAATATGTTTTGAAGGGGATAGTGAGGTCTTACGTCATCACCTCTATCACCTTGCAAAGACTTCCACAAACAGTAAAAATACAATAGAGATCAAGGTTCACATGTCCCACAACCATTAGATTCTTCAACGTTTCGCACAATTTCATTTTCCAAAGACGGCCTACGATGGCCTCTCATCAAAATGGTGAAAGTTGCTACTTGCTTGTAGTTGAAGATCAATTATCATAGGAACTAATTTCAACACGGCCTTGGACCTATATGCTAGATAGGGAGAGATGCCAAAGGCTTTATTGAAGACAGTAGTGATGTTGTGTGTGAACTCATCAATGCGGCAAAGACCATTTGTAAGGATGAGAAACGTTATCTGAAGTTGATAAGACGTGCACCTAGATGAAGAGAATAAAGGTGCATCAATCCTGTGAGATGCTTCTATCCATTTATATGAGTAAAGTGGAGGCAATTGTTCCAAGACATGCATCTACTCATTGTAAAGTCCATGGGAATGGAATTCGGATCTCAAAGTGAGTCGGTGGGGATTAATGAACAAAAAAACTCTCTGACTCTTTATGGCGGAGACAATTATGAAGGATCAAAAAACTAGTGCATCAAGCTCGCCTTCTTGTGTACAAGGCGGAGGGGCATTGGAAAGCAGCATCATGAGCATGGCATCCTTGCTCATCACTGGACAAATATATTTTGTCAGTAGAATTTCAGAGCAAGATTTAATGAAGAGAAAATAACTGTCAGTCTGATAGTGTCAGGTGCTATATTTGAAAGAGTCTAATTTGATAGATTTAATTCAAGTTGGCTACCAAATTCATATCTGGTCTACCCCTCCAATTTTTTGGCGATTACTTTGGTGCACATTTAGTGAACATTGGAATTCGGCAAGGCCACTCTTGGCCTCTTGGAGCCTATAAAAGCAGATGGCTTGTACCCATTGGATTCAGTTGTACTCATTGGAGATTGAGATATATTCATATATACAGAGACACACACATAGGAGTCGAAATCATTCTCTTCGCATTAGGAATTTGGTATTATCTTGTCCACTTTTTGCACTTTGTTGCTACATGCACAATGCTGGAGGTTACTCTATGGTGAGGATACAGAGCGTGGGCCTTCAAGTGGATTTGCCTAATAGCACTACAATGTGATTGAGTGGCTTGGTACTAGTTATTCGGTGTGAGACAATAGAATTTCTTTGGGGCAGTTCTTCATCGTTGTTGTATTCATGGTGTCAATCAGTGCTCTTGTACTGCTTTGGTTTGGTTTCTAGAATGGTGTGCTAGCCCACTACATTATCTTTGGAGCCTTTTTGGTGGTCTATAGACATTTTCTAAACTTAATATTCGCTTTTCTCGTGTATTTTCATTTTTTATTGCTCTTCTCTATGTTACTCTTCTGTGCATTGTCTTTATTGTCAGTTAATGTACCTACACATAGGAACGTTACAAGTTACAATTCCCTAAGGAGAGCCTCCCTTAAGTAGACAGTGTGCTCAAAGTGTGCAAGGGTTATGTACTAGAGTTGGGTACCCCAATACCTCCTCTACAATGGTCAGTCCAAATGATTTAACATGTAAGGTATTAATCTCTATTTTGATGGGAAAAAATTAGTTCCAGTAGAAAAATTCAATTATGTATGCTGCAAGTCAATCCTTCTTAACTATTCAAAAGTGGAAAAGAAATAGAGCTCTTCCACTAGTAAGTGAAAATCCACTAATTTGTAGAATCAAAGATGGCAGACAAAGATGATAAGAAAACAAAAAAAAAAACTTTGAGAATACTAGAAGAAAAATGTTCATGTCTTAAAGATTTGTTCTAAACTCGCTGCAAAAGTGGCAAAAAAGAAAGAGGCTCGAAGGTACATTCTAGAGGCCTCTACACCTAAAAATTACTTAGCTAATCTTGTTCAGAATAAAGAATAGGCATTTACAAATATATTCCACTATGGCCCATCTTCTCATGAGTATTGTATGTTCATAATAGACTCATAATAGAAAACATATTACCTTGAAGCATAGTTTTTTATGTCACGTCAGCGTGCCCTTAGATAGAACTATATCACGTGCTAAAAAATCATATTAGCTTGTAATGGAAGTTAATAAGATCATTCTAACTACAATTAATCATTCTAACTACAATTAATGGAAGTTCTTTCACATTTTTAAATGCTTTATATGTTGCGAAGATCAAGGAAAAGCTGTTGTGAATTTCAACAATACTTATGAAACTTCTTGATGATAGATGTATACATCATGATCTCTCAAATGAAAATGTATTATTGACTCTTACATCTTCTGTCGTGTTTTGTTTACGCTCATAGCCTATGTGAAGACTATGAATGATTCAACGTATGTAGTTCGAAATTCTCATGCACGCTTTGGTCATTTTTTTATTTTTCTAGTTTGTTCTACTTGCAAAAATCTAAAATGGTGTCCTATCTACCAACTTGAGGAACCTTGTAAAAATGTACGTGAACGCTATTTTTTGGACAGAATATAGCGTTCTTCCTTCCCAAAAGATGGTTTAGTTTGAGCTCCTAATAAAGTGCAAGGTGTTCATAGTGATTCTACAATCCTATGTAGATGCCGTACTTTCGGAACTAGCTTTACGTCATGAATTTTATTGATGATTTCTCCAAGCAGTCATGGTTGTATGTGTTGAACATAAACAATGAGGTGTTTATGTACTTCAAACATTTCTTGTTCATGTCTTAAAGTTGATTAGCATGTAAATTGGGCACTCTTTGTTCCCATTGGTTGGGATACATGTCTTCTAATTTTAATGCATTTTTGGCTGAGTATAGGATAAAAATTCAATGCACACTATTATATAAACATCAACAAAAAGAGATTTCTAAAACAAGGAACATGTATCTCATGGAGATGGTTAGATGTATGATCAAAAGTCAAGCTTTACAACATAAGCTATATAATTAGGCTAATATGTCTGCACCATATGTACTTGGCAAGTGTCCCAACAAAGCACTAAAACCGATCACTACATATGAGGCTTGGCAGGGTTGCAAGCCATCTGCTCCGCATTGGCATGTTTTTGTTTGTGTTGCATATGCATTAATGTATGAACAGGAATGCAAGAAAATAGATGATAAAGAAGTGAAATATATTTTTATTTCGTACAATAATAAAATCAAAGGCAATCATTTGTATTATCCACATATTAAATGCATTTTGGTAAGCCATACTATGGTTTTTGTGGAAGATGCAATTAAATTATTACTTTTATGTAGTAAGGAGACTTTACTCATGTCTAAAGATATGTATGATACTTTTCTACCACTTTTTATAGTTGCAAAGGCAAGTACTAATCCAAATGATGAATCTTTCAACCTTTAGAGGTTCCACATGATAATGATAATGATTATCATTTCTAACGATGAGGGTTACCATAGAAGAAGCTAAAATTATGCCTTAAAGTTTGGTTTAGACTTCAAGAGATAAAAACTTAAAAGCTTGTTTTCAAATAATAACGGTTTAGGCTCTAATAAGGCTTCCTTTGCATCTTATTATTACGCAATGGCTGCATGTAGTCCTTGTGATGAGAATGACCTTATTTCTTTATAACATCTAGGAAATTGGGTAACTACTATGCAATCATGGTATGATTATATTATGAAGAGTGAAACTTGGTCTTTATGTGATTTGCCATTAGGAAAAAATGCGATTGACAGAAACTGGGTATACAAGCTACAACATAAGCTTGATGGAATAGTTTATAGGTATAAAGCTAGGCATGTTTCTTGAGGTTTCACTCAAGTGAGAGGCATATTGATGAACCCTTTTCTCATAGATGCCAAATGACTAGTTTTTATAGTACTTTGCACTTACAGCTCATCACGGTTTGAATGTACATGAGTTGGACTATAAAATAGCATTTTTGAATGGTGAGTTTCATGAAGAAGTGTATGTATTTGAGGCTATGGTACTATGCAAAAAGCCCATGAAAATAGAGTATGGAGTTTGAAACATTCATTTTATGGTTTCAAGAAAGAACTACATGCTTGGTATTAAGGATGTATATGATGTACTTTTGATCATTGTTGTATATGTTTAGCATGCATATGATGTAATTTTGATCATTGTTGTATATCTTGTTGACATGCTATTTACTACTCCTCAGGGGAAGCACATTGCTAGATGTGAGGCTGACTTGAATGCATCTTTTGAGATGTTAGATTTGGGGCACTTGCATCATTATTTGGGTAGGTTGATGGAGTAATATCTCTTTGTCAAACAAAATGTAGCTACATATTTTTGCACGATTGAAAACCTATTCACAACCCCATGGAGACATGATTACAATTGAGTCTTCATGATGTTAGGGATGCATTTAATGTCATTCTGTATAAGGAGCCTATTAGATGTCTAATTTACTTATGAAGAATGTGGCATGACATTCAGTTTGTATTCTCTCAGATGAAAATGTTTATCCGTTGACTAGGTGTCAAGCATTCACATGTGGTTAAGATCACCTTTTGCTATTTGATTCAAAACCCTGGGGAGATCTTTACCCCTAGATTTACATGATTTTTGAGACTAAGAATCGCCTATTTCCTATGAAATTCATGTGTCCATGAGTGGTCTTTGCTGCATGCTTCGTAGTTCATGCATATTCTGGTTCAGCAAGAGATAACCTACTATGGCGAGTTCTAGTTGTGAGGCTAAGTATATGGCAAATTTCATTGACATTGTTGAGTGTGTTTGGTTGAGAATCCTTTTGGCTGATTTGGGTCTTTGTTAGTCTTCTACCACCACCATGAAAAAAAATAGTTAGAGTGCATTGATAGATGTGACAAACCCTATGTTCCATGCTAACAAAAAGAATATTCAGGTGCACTATCATTGTGTCTAGAGAGGTTCTCTATTGGAGAGATATGTTTTCATTATGTTTCCACATAGGATAATATTACATACCTTTTCACAAAGGCTCTAGCGAGGGACAAGTTTGAAGCTTTTCACATAGCCTTGGGTTTGCTTGCTTTTGGGGATTCATCTCTTTCCACATAGCTTGGCACTTCCTTATACATGATTGCCAGCTCGTTCACCATATCATCGCCAAGGAGATTTATTGATATATTTTGATAATAATATGTGTGAACATACTAAGGGTCACTAGGGAATGTTCTTGCCTCTATAAGAGGTTCTCTCCATGCTTGTATCAAGGCCTATAACCCTTAAGGATGATGCATCTTTCGACACTTACTTGGTAGAACATTCCACATTGTGTTGTTTTGTAAGCTTCTTATTCTTCCTTGTGTTACTTCTGTGCTTTTGTAGACTTCCAGATCCAACGTTTTCATTTAATAAATCCTTACTATTTTTTTTCTACTTCTTTTAATTTTCATTTATCTATTAACTAAACTTATATTGATCTTAATTGTAAGTTTTTCGTTTCATTAAATAATTACTATATTTGATTAAGCTTATTTTAGTGTATCCTTATTTATATTTATTTTTCTGATCTCTTAATTTCTACGTTTTAATAATTTGCCTTTTTTATTTTCATTTACTTTATTTTATATAACTGAAAGTCAATTTTAATCTATACATAATATACAATAAGTAAGTGAAAAACAAAAATAGAAAAAGAACAATTTTGAATTCCTTGAAATATAAGAGTCATTTATTTAAATTCAATAATGTCCCAATTTATCTATCTCCTTGTCTTCCTCTCTCTCTCTCTCTCTCTCTCTCTCTCTCTCTCTCTCTCTCTCTCTCTCTCCCCCTGAGTCTCTCTCTATCTCTTGCTCTATCTCTCTCTCTCTCTCTCAGTCTCTCTCCCTTTATCTTTGCCATGATTTTCTCTTGTGCCTGTGCTTCTCTCTCTCTCTGTTGCTCACTTTCTCTTGAACTCACTTTTTCCCTCTTTCCCTATCTTTTTTAATTGGACAAACTATTCTTGCGCATCTTTTAACACCTCGGACTGCACTTGCAATAGAATCATTATCTCCCTTTCAAGTCTTGATCATTGATGGCCTCCTTGTCGTCAAACAATCATCATACTCTTTACATTAGTAGAAAGCATCAAGATTTGCTTCTCTTAATCAGTACAAAGATTATGCAAGGCTATAACTAAAGTTGTGTTGCGTTCAATACTTCCTGAACATATCATTTGCATCAGTTGGTGAGTCATTCCTGTGGAACCAATGATTTCTTTTGTTATTTACTTTAGTAGCTAAGAAGGTCCGAAAAAGAGCAATAGTAAACTCACACGAATCCCTTTTTCTTTTGAGGAGTTAAGGAACTCAACTAAAGGAGTAAGAGCACCAACTTTTAAAATCTTGTTGTTGATTTCTTCAATGAAGAATAGCCAAGTTAAACATGGAAAATAAGGTGGCTTGTCTTTCTTTATTAGATGCGCGTGAACTTGAAAAATATGTCATGCTTCCATCAAAGGTTTTGGTAAGATGACATATCTCTTTTTTAGCATGTAAAGGGACCTCTTGCGCATTATGTGAAAGCTATGACACCAAAGTTTTCATAAAATTATTTCTTTCAAGATCTTGAAATTAATTTCTTTCGAGATCTTATCATGATAGTTACAAAAAGGTTTAGTAGGTATTGTTGGAGACCTCGAAATCTCCAAAGGTTTGATCTATACTAATTTAAGATCACCTCTATATCAGTTATAGACCATAATTACACAAACGTTATCTTCATTTACCAAAACTTTCAACTATCACTTCTCTGAGTGAAAATCTTCATTCTTCAATAGTCTACTTCACTAATTGACTTCATTACCTGCACATATCTTTAGATTTCTTCAAACCAATGATGCACATATATCCACACTACTTTTGCGCAATCGTATCAACCATTAGTCTTTCAGAAGAATCATTAAAACTTTAATTTGATCCTTAAGATCAAAAGTATGTCAGAAACTATCTTCTTGAACAAGCGACTTTGACATAGGTAACTTGTAAGGTTGATTTCTCACAGAACAGATCCCGTTTTGCTAAATGCTTTGGGCCATAGCTTCCTTACCTTCTAACTTAGATTTTGAATGCTCAATCACCAAGAACTTTACACTGAGCATTGAGATCTAAGCAAAACATTGACACAAAAAAGTGCACGTCTCTGAGAGGTCTACCTACAGTCTTTACATACAAATGTTCCAATTGATCATACTCACAAAATGAAAGGAATTAGAACATGAAACTTTGAACATAGCTTTAGTAGCTTTTAGATTAGGTGTGTACAAAAGGATTTCCGATCCACATGATCACGGTGAGAGAAATGAGAGAGAAACTCATCACTATTTTTTGAAGATTACTCTCTACACATCTATCTCTATGACACTTGGCTTCTAATGACTCTATCACTTATTTCTTTACATCATTGACTTATATAAATATGTTTCCACACTTATCCCACATCTATTACATTACTCCTTATCATCCTAAGGATTATCTCTACTCATAGTACAAGAATTTACAACTATAATATACATATGTATACAAACTTCATCTCTGAAAACTCTTCACTTTCTCAACTGACTTCTTTTACTTCAATGTGATCATTGACTTGCTTCAAGCTCTTTGTAATCATCAATTTATGATGCTTTCTTCCAATAGCTCCCCCTCAATCACTAATTGTGATTGTTCCATTCTTCTTTACTGCTTCCATCTCTTTAAATCTCTGTAAGTTAGGTCCATCCAAGCTTTTTGATAACATATTTGCAACTTGTTCTTTCGTTGGAGTATACAATACTTCAATCTCCTTATCAAGTACCTTTTCCCTCAAGAAATAATACTGAATCTCTATGTGCTTAGTCCTGGCATGAAAAACAAGGTTACTTGCCAAATATAATGAGCTCATATTGTCTCCAAAAATAATTGGAGTACTCTGATCAGTTCCAAAACTCTTCAACAAAGTCTTTAACCATATCACTTCTTTTGCAGCCTCTAACATTCCTTTATAGTCAGCTTCTGTAGATGACAAAGCAACTGTATGTTGCTTCTTTGAGCACTAAGAAACTAATTTATCTCCAATATAACACAGATACCCATAAGTAGACCTTCTATCATCTAAATCACCTACCCAATCTGCATCACTAAATACTTTGATTCTTGTATCAGAAGTAAATCCATAATACAAAGCTTCACTTAGGGTTCCTTTGATACATGTGAGTACCCTTTGAGCTACAATCCAATGAGTCTTCTTTGGGCAATGCATAAAATGTGATAACACACCTACTGCATATGATAGATCTAGCCTTGTCAAGGTAGCATAGATTAGACTACCTACCAAACTCTGATATTTCTTTATATCATTGAATTCTTCACTTCCATATCTGCTCAACTTATGATTTACCACCAATGGTGTAGTTGAAGACTTGCAATCTTCCATGTTGAACTTGACCAGAAGATTCTTCAAGTATCTCTCTTGTGTAACATATACTCCATGCTGAGTATACACAATCTACATTCCTAAGAAATAAGATAAGTTTCCCAAATCACTTATCTTAAACTCCCTCTCTATTTGTTTCTTAAGCTCCTTGATTCCTTGAGCATCTGTACCTGTGACAATAATATCATCAACATGAATACACACACACACACACACACACACACACACACACACATATATATATATATATATATATATATATATATATATATATATATATATATATATATATATATATATATATATATATATATATATATATATATATATATATATATATATATATATATATATATATATATATATATATATATATATATATATATATATATATATATATATATATATCCAATTTCACTTGCCTTCACTAGCAAGCTACTATCTGCCTTTGATGCTTGAAATCCACATTCATTCAAGAATTTAACAAGCCTGTAATTCCATGCTCTTAGGGCCTGCTTCAAACCATACAAAGCTCTCTTGAGCTTACACACATGATCTGATCCATTTGAATCCATGAAGCCTTTCGGTTGTTCCATGTACACTTCATCTACAATGTATCCATTCAGGAATGCATTCTTCATATCTAATTTTGATAACTTCCATCCTTTACAAGCAGCAATAGCAATCAATGATCTAATTGTAGACATCTTAGCAACAGGACTAAAGGTTTCATCATAATCTACCCCATTAGTTTGGGCATAACCTTTAACCACAAGTCTAGCCATGTATCTAGACACTTTTGAATATGCAAACCTTTTTGTTTTATATACCCACTTACATCCAAGGACCTTCTGATTCTTTGGTCTTGGCACCAACTCCCATGTTTCATTTTCAAGTAGAGCATCATACTCTTCTTGCATTGCCTTCTCCCAATTCTATTTACCTTTAGCTTCTTCATATGTGATTGGATTCTCTTCTATCTTCACAATGTAAGCATAATCTTTTGTTGTTAGAAAAGATGTATCATAGCTATACCTGATAGGTTCTTTTCTTGCTCTCAAGGATCTTCTGACCTCTGCACTTCTTGACGTCTCAGCCACATTTAATTGTGGATCAAATCTTGGCCCACCTTCAACATTGTCTTACAATTTAGTTTTATAATCAACATCATCAATATCTTCTTCATACACACTTACTTTTGTCTTTCCTTTCCTTTGTATTTCTTTAACATCTGCATAATCATTTGTAAACCCTGTATACCATGTACTTTGCTCATCAAATGTAATATCTTTGGTAACAAGAAATTGCTTTGTGGATGGACTCCACAATTTGTAACCCATCTGTCTATCATCATACCCAATAAACACATATTTCTCTACTTTTGGTTCTAGCGTATGTCTCAATTGTGAAGGAACATAAGCATATGCTAAACATCCAAATACCTTACAATGATCAAGTGTAGGTCTCTTAACCCACTATGCTTCATAAGGTGTTCTTCCATCCAAAAGCTTTACAAGGTAACCTATTCACAAGGTATGTTGCAGTGTTGATAGCTTCTGCCCATAAGTAATTTGGACAATTCGTTTCTTTCATCATTGCTCTTGCAAACTCTACAAGAGTTCTATTTCTTCTTTCTGCAACTCCATTTTGTTGAGGGGAGTACTTGCAAGTTACTTCTCTTTTTATACCTGCATTCCACAAATAATCATCAAACTCTTTTGAGAAATACTCTCCCCCTCGATCTGATCTCAACCTCTTGAGTGTTTGTGCTGTAATCCTTTTTGCATAACCATGATAATGCTTGAATGTCTTGAGCACTTCTGATTTGTCCTTGATTACATATAAAGTAATCCATCTAGTTGCATCATCAACAAACAACACATAATATCTGGATCCATTTATGCTATCATCCCTTGAAGGACCCCATACATCTGTATGAACCAATTCAAGCATATTTGAATACTTGTACCCTGATTTATTGTATGAGCTTTTGTGTGCTTTACCTAATTGACAAGCTTCACACTTGTACACCATGTGTTGCCCTTCAACATTTGGCAAACCAAGCACCACATCATTCTTTGACATTTCCTTTATGGCTCTCTCATTGAAATGACCTAGCCTTTTATGCCATAGTTCTAATTCAGACATCTTTTGACTTCCATAAGTAAATAATGGATGTCCCACATTACCTTGGACCTTGAGAGTAAACAACCTTCCTTCCCTTTTACCTGCATTTATATTTCTATATCCCTGATTTGCATCTTGCACATAAACACCATCATTTGTGAATCTCACTTCATATCCCTTCTCCACAATTTGTCGTACACTTATCAAGTTTTTAGGAAAAGTAGGAACATAAAGTACCTTGCTCAAGAGCGTGCTTCCACTGTTTGTCTTTAGTGATCCAATGCTCTCCACGTTATGCTTCGTTTTGTCACTTGTTTGAATTGTATGTCCATTCACCTTTGCTTCCATATCAGTCATCAATGATATATTGCCACTCAGATGAATGCTACATCCTGAGTCAATATAGAACACCCTTTGGTCTTCTCCTACTGCTTCATGAGTTGCATTCAAGATAAGAGTCATGTCATCCTTCTGATATGATGCATAATTATAATAATTGTTGTTGTAGGACTGAGATTGAAAACTTCTTCCACCTGCTCTAGCATATGATGTCCTACCACCTCTTCCTCTGAAGTTGCCTCTTTGGTTTCTGCCTCCTCTACCTCTTTGATTGAAGCTCTGGTTATTACTTCCACCATTTTCATTGTTATATCAACAATCATTTTCCAAATGATTGGTTCTGCCACAAATCCAACAAGCTTTTGTATTGTCTTTGTTCTTACCTCCTCTTCCTTTACCCCTGAAGTTCATCTTTCCTTTTGTAAAGTTAGCTTGACTTAAGTTCCTTCATCATCAGTTGACTGCTTCCCTTTGCCATTCTTTTTCTTGTCCTTGGAGTACATAGCTTGACTTGCACTCCTATCATTGTCTCCCTTAATGTCCTGCTCAAAAGTTAACATGTGTCCTAGCAATTGATTAAGATCAGGAATAAAGTGATCTAGTGATAATTCTATGGACAATATGAAAGGCTTCCACTTCTCATCTCCTCTCAGACCTGTAAGTATTTGCCTTACCAACTTATCCTCTTCAATGTCTTCATCTACTACTCCCAAGCTATCTGCAATATCCTTCATCCTTGCCACATAATCAGAAATTGATTGTGAACTCTTCTTCTTGAAAGTTGTGAGCTTTGCCCATAATGAGGACTTCCTTGACTTAGTTGTGTTTTGGAAATGCTCTTCCAAAGCATTCCACGTATCTATTGCACTCTCTAACCCTCTAATATGAGGTAGAAGATAATCATTTACAACCATGTAAATAATGCTTCTAGCTTGAGGATCCTTTCTCATTCAATTCTTCAAACCTACAAGTTCTTCCCTAGTTGGAACACTAGGATCTTGAAACTCAGGATTCTTCTCCTGTAATGAATGCCATCAAATCTTTGCTCATTGAGATGTGCCTCCATCCTTATCAACCAAGCTGGATAGTTCTCCCTATCTAGCTTATCAATGTGCAAGATTTCTCCTATCTTTGATCTTTAGTGTCTGCAATTACTATGGTTTATGATAATAGAGTGTACCTTTGATATGAAGCTTTAATCCTTCTTGATCCTTTGAACTCGTACGTTACACCTCTTCAGGTTGTTTGCAAGAATTTGACCTTGTCCAATTTCAATTAGAAGAAACTTCAATATCTGCAACAGTCGGGACTTCCAATGCCTTTACTTCACTTGTATTGCACCTTCAGCTCTCATACCACTGTTGGAGACCTCTAAATCTCCAAAGGTTTAATCTTTACCAATTTAAGATCACCTCTATATCAGTTATGGAACAAACTTTACACAAATGTTATCTTAATTTACCAAAACTTTCAACTATCACTTCTCTGAGTGAAAATCTTCATTCTTCAATAGTATGCTTCACTAATCAACTTCATTACCTGCACATATCTTCAGATTTCTTCAAACCAATGATGCACATATCTCCACACTACGTTTTTGCAATTTTATGAACCATTAGTCCTTCAGAAGAATCATTAAAACTTTAATTTGATCCTTAAGATCAAAAGTATGTCAGAAACTCTCTTCCTAAACAAGCGACTTTGACATAGGTAACTTCAAAGGTTGATTTCTCACAGCACAAATCCCGTTTTGCTAAATGGCTTGAAACATAGGTTCCTTACCTTCTAACTTAGATTTTGAATCTCGGTCATCAAAAACTTTACACTGAGCACTGAGATCTAAGCAAAACATTGAGACGAAAAAATGTGCGACTCTAAGAGGTCTACCTGCAGACTTTACATCCACATGTTCCTATTGATCGTACTCACAACATGAAAGGAATTAGACCATGAAACTTTGAACATAGCTTCATTAGCTTCTAGATTAGATGTGTACAAAAGGATTTCTAATCCACATGATCAGGCTAAGAGAAATCAAAGAGAAACTCGTCGCTATTTTCTGAAGATTACTCTCTACACATCCATCTCTATGACACTTGGCTTCTAATGATTCTCTCACTTATTTCTTTACATCATTGACTTATATACATATGTTTCGAGACTTATCCTACATCTATTACATTACTGCTTATCATCCTAAGGATTATCTCTACTCATAGTACAAGAATTTCCAACTATAATATACATATGTATACCAACTTCATCTCTGAAATCTCTTCACTTTCTCAATTGACTTCTTTTACTTCAATCTGATCATTGACTTGCTTCAAGCTCTTTGTAATCATCAATTTGTGATTGCTTTGTTCCGACAGGTATATGTCCTCCTCTAACACCATTGAATTTCCTCTCTCTGTCCCTCTCGCTCTTTATGCCTCTATTGTATTATTGAACCTACATGTGACCTACCTCTTGACTCTCTCTCTCTCTCTCTCTCTCTCTCTCTCTCTTTCCTTTCTCTCTCCCTCTTCTCTCTCCATCTACCTATGCTGCTATCCCTTGAGCTTTGAATGTGCACTTCCTTCTCCCTCTCTCCCTCTCTCTCTCTTTATTCATATATAAATCTCTGTGTGTGTACCTTTCTCTCTGCTCAGCATGGGATTCACATAAATGAAAAAAGGAACATAAGGAAAGTTATTTATTATACACACATATAAATACACACATAACATACATCTCTCTCTTTATTCATATATCTATCTCTATGTGTGTGTACATTTCTCTCCGCTCAGCATGGGATTCACATAAATGCAAAAAGAAACATAAGAAACATTCTTTATTATAGACACATATAAATACACACATAACATACACATGACCTGCTATTTTAATTACTATTTAGTTCCAAAGGTCAGCCAATGTTTACAATACACCAAATGGTTATATACAACAAGCATACATTCATTAAATCTACCCTTACATTTACACACCTATAACATATACATTAGTGCACACATATACCCAAAATCATAACATACATGTAAACACATACATGTATTTAAGAATCTAGATAGGTATATTGAATTAACTCACATGAACACGTAGTAAAGAGTAAAAACACAAATTTTAACCTTAGCAAAGAAACGATGGAGGGAGTCGCCAGAGCCATGAGAAAGATCTAGAATTGCAGACCGGAGAGATAATTGCACCAGAGCCATGACAAAGACCCCGAATTGCATGCCCGCCCCTCTTTTGGAGGGGGGATCTTGTGTCACCCTTGTGCCTCTGAGGGTGTTGAGCCTCCCTTGGTTTCTCTCAATAAATCTGCAATTTTGTCAATGCAAGATGAGCTCAAGAAAGTTTGTCTCATCAGAGAACTGTTTGGCCCTAAGCCTCTACTCGAGACCGTGCACTAGTGGCTTTGCAATGAGTGGTTTCCACCGTGGGTTGATTGTTTGTAATTGTAAGGTCTCACCATCTAGTCATATGTTTCTAGTATTTGAGAATGAAGATATGGTGTTTTGTGCCCTCAGTGTTGGAACTTGGCAACTCGAGCGGGCGACCCTATGCTTGTTCAGATGGTCCCCCATTCTATTCTCAAAAAATTTAAATCTCTCTAGTACCCTCTCTAGGCCAACCTCACAAATCTGCCATACTTCTTGTACAACTTTGTGTGGGACATTGTTTCTCCTATTGACAAGCCATTGCCTTCATGGGAGGATGTTAGTGGTCGCATTTATGAAGGTGCAAGACACTCCTTCAACGCGCTATGTTGTAGAGGGGTTTGAAGGGAGGCAAGCACTCTTCCAAACAGTTTCATGCTAATCTCACCATGTGACTACAAGCTGGGTGTTTCTTACTGTGCCTCAGGATTTAAGATGTGTTTTCAGTGTTTGGGAGTTAAAATGTAGAGTTTTATAATCTATTTAAAAACTAAGATTCATATGAAAGTGCATTTCTAGCGTTTTGGTATGCTATACAGATAAGTTATTCTCTAATAATACGATTAGAACCTCCTTAAGAAATACAGTTTTTTTTAATAATATCTATGTTGTCATTTTCAGATTGAGTTTTCCTTTTAGAGGACGGTGGAAACAAGATTTCTCTCTCATCAGAATCTGAGAAAGCAATTGAACATAAGGTTTTAAATCTAGACAATCTATAATCAGAAGATGAATAGTATAAGGTTTTAGCTACAATTTGATCTTTAACTTTTTCTTTTTCTTGTTAATCTACACTATCCTTGCTTTCATTGATTTGCATAGTACTATTCTTTAATGGAGGAGATAAAAGCGTATATAAAATAGAAGAGCTATCTATTTCCTTTTTAGTTGATGTCTTACTTGTAAATGCAATATTCGTATACATCAAAAGTAAATTTCTATGGTTCGTATGGAAGTGCATTTCTATACCTAGATATAGCATCTAGATATGAAGAAAAACTTAATTCTTCATTAGTTATTCTATCTCTAATGAGATCAACTATGGCATTTTCTTTTTGTTGTGGAAGAGTATTTCTTTTCAAGGTTGGAGGAAATGAATCTTCTCTATTTTTTAATTCAGGTAAGACAATTGAGAGTAAAGGAAGAACCCTAGATAAGCTAGAATCGTATTCTAAAGAACGTAAAGTTTCATCTAAAACTTGATCTTTAACGATTTGTATTACTTCTACTTCGTTACTAATCTCGTTATCATTGATTTGACTAAACGTACTTTCAATAGGTGCAGGTAAAAGAGTACCTAAAATTAAAGAACTATCTATTTGTGTATTTTTAGTAACAGACTAACTTGTAGATGCTAAATTTTTAGACATAAGAAAGTGTAATAAAAGAATTTAACTAAACTTTATAGTGAAAGTGCTAAAACTTTAGAATCAAAACTAGACCTATACGAATGCTTGTAAAAAGTTCTAATACAGTTTTTAGAAAATATTCCTATACAAAAGCTTAATACACAAATTTATAATTGAAACATCATATAATGAACTAAAATCAGTCCCATAAAAGAAGCTTCTATCTTGTAAATCTCGTCAGATCCTCTTTAGTGCTCATCAACTTTTCTTCACAATGATCTGCGAGAAGTTCATTAGGAGAGAAAACATATAGGACACACACATATATAGCCATTAGAGCTTTGCGTGAGCATGCACTTTCATCCTAAAAACTAACCCTTACACTTACTTTAACTAATCATTCATCATGCATACTAACTTTAACTAATATATCCCATTAAGTACACTACTTCCAATACACACATGTAGAGCTACCTATTTTAAATAATAAGAAATAGATTAACTATTTACATTAATAAATAATAATATATTAACTATATTAAATAACTATTTTAATTAAATATTATAATTTATCTATTTATTATACTCAATACTATTTCTTATAACTTATAAACTAAATACATATATATTACTTATTTATATACCTTATATGTATATCTAATTTTTATTAACTATATATATATATATATATATATATATATATATATATATATATATGTATATATATATATATAATCTATATATATATATATATATATATATATATATATATATATATATATATATATATATATATATATATATATATATAATCCATTATATATATATATATGAAAATATAAAACTATGAATTATAAATGTTCTTAAAATAGTTTAAGCACTTAGGATATTATCATATATACTTACAATAGTTACACATTATAGCTCGTATAATATAGGTCTAATTATATAGCACACATATATTGAACTTTAAAACTTAAACACATAGGCCCACATACAAACATATTAATACATATGCATATATGTGTTCACTTATAGAAAACTAAACACTTCATAGGCTTAAATATACCCACATAAATTATGGAACTCCATATTTATACCCATGCTTAGTTAGGTAAAATTTCATAAACACTTAGAGATAGGTACACACATATGTATCTTTTAAATATTCTTATGCAAATACATACATATAGGCATAAAACCTACATTCACATACACACTCATGAACACATACATAATTAAGTGCATTCATATTTATATAGATATTCAATTCCATAAACTTAGACACATATAAATATCTATACATAGATATCCTCATATGATCATGGACACACATAAACTCACTTAGTAATCTCATAAACATATAAATGGACATAAAAATGAAGAGCCCAAATCAGGGTTCAATTAATCCTCCATTCTAAATATATTTTCTTCTTTTTCGTGTAGTTACCCAAGAGAAAAGTTTAGTCAATTTAAATCAATGCATTAAAAAATATAAGAGAGAGATATCGATTCTTTAAAAAATATAAGTGAGGAAATCCTTCCGACATCTGCCCCCACCAAACCTACAGATCATCCTCGATGGGCCAACCTATAGTTTAATGAAACGCAGTATCCCATTTTTTGGAGAAATCTATAATTCAACTATAAATAATATTATAAAAAATGCTTCTAATTTCTAATTATGTTTTTGATAATAAATAAAATTCATAAAATTACATAAATATGAATTGGAAATTGTTTTGGTCAATGCATATAGTCAAAAAAATAAATTTAGAAAATCTCATAACGGTCATTTAGGCAATCATGGTACTTACCATTCCATTAACCCTGTTCATAAGTAAAATTTAATCTATATAAGTATTTTCTCTTCTATTTCTTAGACGTCCGCCATAAGATACATCCAACTGATTCTTCTGCAGTAGGCCTCCGCCTCATATAGCCCGCATTGAAATTCAAAAGTGGTTTCGAGACCACAACTGAATCATATTTTTCATTTTCTTTTTCTTTGTACTCTTTTTTTTTTCTTTTCTTCTTTTTCTTTTTTGCATAGCTTGCAACAACCATTAATGTATTGCTTGCTGTTCTCATTTTTCTCATTCTTTTTTCTTGGCAACTTTTTTTTTTAAGGGAAAAGGGTTAACCCCTAATTAGAGCAGAGGATCTAGAAGTATGCTACAGCCAGAATTAGGATCTCATTTGCTAAATGGGTTCAGAAAATAAAGAATTCTACTAGTATAAAGTAGATTCACTTTTACTAAGAGTCGTAGGTCAAGTGTTCCTCTCTCCTATCATCACAGCACATTATAAGTTCTCTAAATCAAACCTTCAACTTATATATTCCTACTTTAATTTATTGTTCATTATTTACGTAATTTTAAAAAATTTCCTCTTTATATCAAAAACAAATAAAACCCTATTCATGAAATGCATGAAAAGAAACATTTTTATAAACAGTAAAGAATAATTAGAATTAATTCACATGGTTACTCTTCATCTTCATCTTCATCCTCCAAGAAGTCTTTGCTCAACTCGAACTTATTGCTTTCTCTTCTTTTAAACAACTTTATTCTTTTCCCCGGAATTACATTCCTTAACACACTACCATCAAATTCTCGCAATTCATAAGTACCTATTTCATAAACCGAAACAAAAACATAAGGTCGGAACCAACATTTAGTTAGTTTACGTTGGGCATCGTATTGAGTCTCGAAATTACTATCATATACAAGCACCCAATCACCACTCTCTATTGGTTGCGGACTCAGCCATTGTTTCTTGTCAAAATATATTTTATTTTTCAATCATGATGTTTTTAAATTTTTAATATCTTCTTTTAATTTTTCATTACCGTGTTTTAGTTGAATAATCCTAAGTGCTAATAATTCCTCTCCTGAAACATTATCTTCCCATTCTAAACTCATTCAATTAACCATCTAAGTATGTATGGGAAATATCGGCTTTTGATAGTACATGAGTTCAACTGGCAGAAAACCAATTGTTCTCGTGTATGTCATCCTTTCGGCCCAAAGAGAAAATGGGAGATATTTTTGCAATTTTCTTTTGTGGGAAAAATGATTCAGAGAGCATCATAGGTCAAATACAACCAAAAATGATTCTTTATAGAAAACCCTAAATATTGATAGATATCAATAGCAAAATGTAGAAATGAGGAAAGGTTATTCACCTTGGACATGAATCCAAACCTCAATCACAAAACTTACTTCACATTTGGTAACAAGAAGGTGGTAGAATTGGATGTATTGCACAAAATGAAGGGACACATAAACGTTCAGAGATTGAAGGACATGGAGAATAAAGAAAATCTTTTATGTGAGCTATCATCCACTTGACCTCATTCATATAGATGTTTGGGTAACAAAAAAACAAAACACAATTGGAGGTAATAGTTATTTTGTAACTTACACTGATAATTGTACAAGAATGACCGAGATATACTATATGACTCATAAATTAGTGGTTTTTGTTATTTCAAGAATTTGAAGGCTATAGTTGAAAGAGAAGGTGATTGTTACATCCACTATATAAGCTCACATGGAAGGGGAGAAAACTTCTTTCATGACTTCTTTGATTTTTTTGAGACTAGTGGTATCAAGAGAAAAACACATGTAGGTATACATCATAACAAAATGGTTTGGGAAAGAGAAAGAATAGTTATATTGCAAAATGTACTAGGGAAATGATTGAAGATATGGTTATGCCAAGTTGTTAAGGGGCTCATGCAGCAACCACAACTATATACATAAGGAATAGGGCTCGCACATCAGGAATACATGCCACTACACCTTATGAAGCTTGTTACATTAGGAAGCCAAATGTTTCACACTTGAGAGTTTTTGGGTGCACATGCTATGTTATAATTCCAAATTTATTCAAGACAAAGCTTTATGATAGATCAACAAGATGCTCATTCATTGCATATGTAGGTGAACATAAGGCTTATAGGTGTTATAAGTCTACAACAAAAAATTCAAAAGTATCAAGAGATTCCAAGTTTGCTGAATTATTACCTAGGTATGCTACAAATGTATCTATGTAGGGTAATGAAGATGAGGAAAAGAAGATAACAAGTGATGAACCAGAAAGCACGTTCTCAGTGGACCAAAAGAGTCAAGTTCCTAGCAAGCTTGGGATAGAAACAATTCTACATCATTTAAATTAAGTAATGCAAGGAGCAAGGGTAAAGAAAAATTTACAAAAATAGAAACGGATGCAAGGAACTGAACACAATCCATCATGGGAAGAAGGGGCAAAGCTCTATAACCAACAATAAATATCCAAACCAATGGAATGATCAGATAAGAAGGTCTAATGGGGTACATTATCATGTTAAAAGACTTACATATGCTTCATTTATGTCTTGACATAATGCTTATATGGGCAAGGTCATTGAAGAACCCACATGTCTTGGGGAAGCCAACACATGTAGGGAATTGCAAGAAGATTTTTAGGAGGAGATCAAGGATTTGGAAGACAATGACACTAAGATTTTTGTAATAAGGAATAAAGATATGAAGGTAATTGGAAATAAGTGGGTCCATAAGGTTATGTATTATTCATATGGAATTATTGTAAGGTATAGAGCTATGCATGTAGCCAAAGGGTTTGCTCAAACATATAGAATAGAATATGAGGAGACCTTCAGCCCTTTGGCCCAAATGACTACCATTAGAGAAATCATTGCAATTGTAGCAAGAAAGCATAGGAAGATGTGCCAAATTTATGTAAAGAATTTTGTCCTCAATGGATAGCTAGAGGAATTTGTTTACATGGACTAGCCATTATTGTTTGAGGAAAAAGACATTATGTTTGTAGGTTTAAGAAAGCATTATATGCTCTCAAGCAAGCCCAAAGGGCTTGGAATGCAAGACTTCTAAAGGATCTAATGAGTTCTGGATACAATCAAAGGAGGGAAGATCTGTCATTGTTATACAAGAAGAAAGGTGAAAAATTTTCTTACTTATGTATATATATAGATAATGTAATTATTACATGAGGTCACAAAGAACATATCAAGGACATGAAAGGGAAGCTTGGGAAGGAGTTCAAGATCTTAGATCTTGAAGATTCTAGGTATTGAAGTTATATATAAATACCATGGTATTTGGATGACATAGACAAAGTACATTTGGGATATTTTGAAGAAGTATGGTCTTATGCACATCATTGAGCAATCCTATGTATTGAAACACGAAAGTGACCTAAATGGTAGATAGTGAAATATAAGATTCATTTCTTTATGGTTCTATAGTTGGATCATTGAGTTTTGCCACTTTTACTAGGGAAGCCCTAGCATATATAGTTGGTGTGCTATCTCAATTGATTCACATGCCTAGAATCATATATTTATTTGTAGCAGAGACAATGCTTGGATATCTTAAACATAGATTCAAGGAAGTTCTATCTTATCCTTTTGAAGATGAATTGTAGGTGAAAGCTTATGCAGAGGCTAACTGGGCTCAATTCAAAGAAGATAGAAGAAGCACAAGTGGATATGTAGTTATGCTTGGAAAGAAAGTCATCTCTTTGATGGAAATGAAGCAACCCAGAGTCACCCTTTCATCCTCTAAAGTTGAATATAGAACGTTCACTCAAGTGAGTTAGGATCTTATGTGGCTCAATAAGCTAATCTCTTAATTAAATATGCAAGTGAACGAATTTCCAATCATGTGCGGTTATATGAGTAGTATGTACCTATTTTCCAATCCCATGTTCCATGCTAGAAGCAAACACATAGAGGTACACCATCATTACATTAGAGAGAAGATGTTAGCTCAAGAAGTTCAGTTGCAACATATAAATACCAAGTACCAATGTGATGACATGTTCACTAAAGCTTTGGTTTTGATCAAGCTAATAAAGATCAATGACACATTGGATTGATGGAGCTAGAATGAAGAATGTAAGTTTGAAGCTTGAGGGGGAGTGTTGAAATACAAGCTTCAACCTTAGCCTCAATTTGGCCATCAAATGGATGCCACTTGGAGCCACATGGACCAAGCCTTCAAGCACTAAAGATTTTAACTAATCTTTAAATTCAATTCCCTCATGAACATTAAAAAATTTAATTACACTTAGGACTAATTAATTACCTAGAATTTAGGAAAAAAGATTCATAACTAAAAGGGAATCTTTTCATCTCTATATCTACACACAAGCAGCTTTGATTTGATGTATTCCGTGTATGTGTGTTCTCTTAGAGTGTTTTTTCCAAAGTACTTTAGTGGGCCCCTATGCTAAGAAATCCCTCTCCTTGCTTGCTTAAGTGATTTGAATAAACTTTATGTACCCATAACTAACAAAAATTTCTCAAGTAGTATCCCATTCATTTCTTGAAATCTTTGGCTTGTTAGACATGTAATGAAGTCTTCTAAAGTTGGTTCAAATATCTTGTCATTTATGTCTATAAACTTGGAGAACCCAATTCAAGAGTGAGCAAAATCTATATGTGCTTGCCTACTACAGGAAAAATCTTGTGAGTCTTGGAGACATCGGTTCTCTCCTTAGAACTAACCATCTTTAGTGATATACACTGCATTAGCAATGTCATATACTCTAGTTTTTTTTTTCTGAAGAAGTTTCGAGGCTCATTTTTCATGGTCTTAGAAACTCTATTGTTTCAGTGAGAAGAGTTTCTATGAAATTGCCTGTGAGGAGAGTGTTGCTTCAAGCTTGCATAAGGAAGCTGGAAAGTTTCCCATCTTATACAAGATCTTTCCACTTGTAAATTAATGATGATTATCTTGGTGTAAGGATAAGATGCATATGATCTTCTACCATATCATAGATTATCGAACAAAAGCTATTCTCAAAAATGGTAGTCTAAATGATTTATATGATGATTAAAAGGTGGTTAAAACTCCTTCCCTTTCTCTTAGCACATGAAAACAAGTTACATTGTTGAATGCCACATTGGACATTTATAGTAGTAGTTATCATATTAGGTATTTTCAACATCATTCTAGTTTCTAGCGAGGATGTATAACTATGTATAGATAGCTTGTTTCGTTTTTGAACTCCTTTCGATTGTTAAAGAAATTTCTTTGTAAGTTTCATGTCTTATGCGTTTCCTTTTGCCTAGTGAATCTTTGCTGACATGATTATTCCATCAAGATATGCTAGAAAGGTTGTTTGTAGGTAGCATAAACATAGGATATTTATGTTCCCAATCATTTTCTCTTAGTTTTGTTAAGATTTTATTACATCCTTTAAAGTTGGAATATGTTCCTTTTTAGTTCAAGACAGTAACTATATTTACAATGGAGTTCGGATAGCCTTCAACATTAAAAATTGCTAATTTTTATTTTTTAGGCACTAGATATTAAAGAGAATCCAATTGGGTTACTATTGTTTTTATCCTATCTATAAGTGATGCAATATCGTCATTGGGAATATGTCAAAGTGCATACAATGGCATTTTGAGAGCCATTTTGTTGTGCTTTGTTTGAGCACCAAGGATGTTCTCCAACCTTTTCCAAGATTCATGTTCCTTCTATGCCTCTTCCACATATTATCTTTATGTGTTGACTAGTGTGGTGATAGATATACTATATGAATGCGCGCTCTTCATATAGTTCACAGTACTTGTTGGGAGTTTAGGAAAGCTCTTCTAATTCTTGATCAATAAGGGGCACACTATCAGCAAAACTCCATAGTGCTTTGAAGAGAAGTAACTCCTTCCTTTCAGCTTCTAGGTATGAAATTTTGTATCTATCGAATTATCTATACCTTCAAAAGCTAGGTGGACATTCAAGCAATTTGGTATGAATCTTACAATGTGTAGGTACACAAGGCAAACAAATATCCTTCAAATAGATATAAGAACGCAAGGTATCTTTTAGAAATAAAGGAGAAACATAGGTTGAAATCGGGTAGAAAAGATTATATACACTATTTTAGTAGTTTCTAGTAACATGATCTATTGTCATCATAAATCAAAACTGGCTCATATGGTAATGTATTCATTTTCGAAATTCAACAAAACATTATATGAGGAAATTTAGTGGTTTGAAAATCATGAAATTATCATATGATTCGGTTAAGCAATTGATGCACATTATATATACATGTTGAGTTCTAGTTTTGTGTCCAGATAGGTACAAATGTTACTCATTTTCATGTAGCTTTCACGTCATAACTCCAAATGTGTTGGTTTCAATAGGCATAATTGAGTATTTATTGGCATTATGATTCTTGTAGATTTCGTTGTACATGGTGCACTCAAAATATTATTAATTTTCTAGAATTTATGTAGGATTAAGAAAAGGTGGTGCCAACATATCATAAACCTTATATTTTGTGTATATAATGATGTTTTAAATATTGAGGATACGTTTAGGTAGTGCTTAGGGATTAGATAGTAAAAGAGTGTAGAATTGCTTCACATAACTGTATAAATATCCCTGTAATGCCTATTATAGGGATATGAAATACCCTTAATATTTTAACAATTTTTGCCAAAGCCTTGGCGTCCCAAGATATTGACCTTGACATGTCTAGGATCGTTGAAAAAGACACTTCGTTTATTTATAGGTTATGAAGAACTAACTCTCTAGCTTTTGGCCTTGGCTATCCCTCGAGCAAGGAACTTCTCGTTCCTCCAAGCATGTATATCTCTGGAATAGAACACTCTTTCCCCCTTCTTAATATGATTGTCCTCAAAGATATAGAAGGAGCTATAAACTTGGGAATCAAAATCTATGATTCAAAACATCTAGTTATGATTCACAGAATTGCATTTTAAAATTCAATCAAATAAGTATTCAAATGGATCATTTTATCTCTCCTATAGTTGTGCTTAGGTTAGCCTAAAAACAATGATGCTCCACTTTTATAATATCTTCTAACTATGAATATATCAAAATTTCTATACTGGTGTAGCTTCTCCATCAATTTTTTTTTGAAATTGGAGCTTCCAGTATGAAACAACCAATTATTCATGAAACACATGTACCACTCTTTTGCAAATGCTCCCCAACAACTGTTCTAATGAGAATAGTTCATTCAACCTACCAATTCATATCCAATTTCTTTAAAATTTCAATAGAATATAGGCCTAACTACTTCAATCCATTGCTATAGTTTTAATAGTATTTGGACGTTTGAGGCTTTCACAATGACCAAAATACTAAGCCTTTATACCTACAATATTTTAAAAATTTGCAGAGGCTAACATTTACTCGTTTCTTTATATTTCCTAAATCGAGAAACATTTCTTCTTTCTATTTTGTAGAAACCATATGCAGCTATGTACCTAATGTTAGAAAGATAAAGCATCCAATTTGAATAATTGAGCTAAAAGAACCAATGACCTCTAGGTGACATGGTCTTTGATCATCTCATAAACTCTAGCGGCTGCACTTTGATGTGCAGAGATTATTTGACCTACCAAATGAGCTCAAACATAATGAAAATTGGTGTGCACAAATTTATCTATCAAACCTTCCTGACCAACAAAAAGCATTCAATTTTGATCCACCAATGAAGAGAAATGCCCCTTGTAACATGCCTATTTGTCTTGTTTTAGGCCTCTACATTTACTAGAAGCACTTCTCGTACAGAGGTCATTTGGCTTTTGTAAAAATATTCAAATTACTTGAACATTGGTCAGCATAAAGAAATGCATATGATCTAGGTTTCTACCAAATTTCATTAAATTTGGGCATTCCCCCATAGCGTGGTATCCAAATCTCTATGAGGCTTCTACCTTACTAACTATTTATTCAACTACTAAATTTTAAATAGAAAATGAAGATTCATGTTAACCCTTATCATTATACATACTCCATTTTCTTGGATGTATTATGACATGGATTCATAGCCATACATATAATGATCATCTAGATCAGTGCAAACCAATTTACCATCCAAATCATGTCGTGGAAAAATCAACTCTTTACATAGTATCCACCTTTCAGTGAAAGTGAATACGATGGATGTCATTCTATTCATTGTGTTTCTTGCACATCCATTAACCTCATCACAAGAAATAATATACAAGCACTTAATACTTTTATTGGTGATCATAAGCATAGCACTCTTGTGCAGACTCGAGATAAACTTCTATATCAAGTACATAGACTCACATGAAGAACAATTCATGTGCTCATGCGTTACTAGATGAAAACATCTTACTTGTTCTTGATGCATATACCTTGTCATTTACTTTCTAAAGCCACAATTATCCTACGCATGGTACCTCTATCACATACCTCATGCTCACCCTAACTCATTGTGGTGATACATAAAAGTGATTTTCTATAGAGAAAAAATGCATCGGACTTCAACTTTCTAGAAATCATATTTTTTATGTATGCATGCATCCACTCATGCATCTTCTCATCTACTTCAATCAATTTATATGCTTCAATCAACATCACTTTAGCTCTCACATGGCATATAACACCATGTGGCTACCAAATTTTGGATAGGAATTCCCCTACGAAAATCAAACTTGAAAATAATAATAACCATGATTCAATGATAGGCATTAGGCTAGTGGTTGGAAAACCACTTTCTTTAATCCAGAAACTTGTAAATAAGAAACTTTTCCAATACATTTTGTTGGGCAATATATGCCCTCATAACAAGGTCATTTGTTGCTCCATTACCTCCACAAAGATCTTGAAACACACAAAAACAACAACCTCTACATGCTTTTATGAATCAAAATAATTTTGCATGGATGCAATCATATCAAAGCAACTTTCATGCACATTCAAATGTTAGTTTCATAGCACTAGAAGAGAATACAATGCAAAATTATAAACTTTGATGCAAGAAGTATTCAAATGAATATATTTGAGAGAAAATATATGATGCAAATGTATGAAAGTAAGCTTATTCCTATCTAAAATGATTCAAAATATGATTAGAAACCCCTAGTTATCATAATTAAGCACTCAATTCACTCAAAAAGAGTTTCTCGCTAGTCAATAGTCATCTAAATACTTGTGTAGAGATGGATTCCATCTTTTCCATGCAAGAGAAGAGACTCCATCTTCATCCTACCTTACCCTCCATGGATCTCTCCAGCACGGCTCTCATATCAAATGTGAGAACTGGAGAATGATCTGCCTGGAACTCACCTCCCAGCCTATTTATAGCCCTTGCCTAGTCACCATCTAGAGTTCTCTCTAAGGTCACTCTACTCATGTGGCCATCATGAGTAGGTACCTTGTATGAACTCTCTGGCTTTTGGCCTTCGTTATCCCCCAAGCAAGGAACTTGTCGTTCCTCCAAGCATGTACATCTCTGGAATATAACAATTAAACTAGCAATCGATTGATGCGAATGACTTGCTGAAAATACCACTCCCTTTTGACTAATAAAAACTTTCAAAAGGAGAATTGGAGTCCAGAAAAGAAATAATACCATCAGCACAATTCTCATCTTTATGAATATATGGTCTTAATTTCCAAACATGAAGATCATATGTATAGAAGTCTGCGTAAAAGTAGCATATACTACAACCGCATATAGAATTGGTTCTTCCTATCACATTATCTATGTAAGAATTTTAGAATTCCCTTTAAGTGAAGTGAAGATGAAGCGTTTTTCTAACTCAAACATATTTATTTATGTATTTCTAGAATTATATGAAAGACGCTCTTTTATTGTTTCATTTTGATAGTTTATGTTTTTACATCATTCAATGTTGCAGCTAAACTACTTCCTTGACCTCAACATTCTTACGCATCTAAGTTTTTCAAGATGTTATCTCCTCTACGCAATCTCTTACAACTAGAGCTTATGCAGACTAATCATTCTATAAGACATGATGGATGACTACAAAATTACCTGACTATATTTCCTATTCCCTGTTAAGAGTCTTCGACTAAAAACAAAATTTGAATTCCGAAACATGTCAAAAATGTATTCCTAAACATGTCATAGCTCCAGTATTATTAGATGATCCTTATGATCATTACATGTGGGATATTCTCCCTTGTTTTATCAATACTTTGGGCATCCGATTGAACCTTCTCCCTGAGTTGATATTCGGCAATGCCAAAATATCAAAACAAATCAATCAACTGAAGCGTAATAAAGTAGCCAACAATTGTTCTAATAAGAATAGGTCATTGAACCTACCAATTGATATCCAATTTCTTTAAAATTTCAATAGAATATAGGCCTAACTACTTGAATCCATTGCTATAGTTTTAATAGTGTTTGCACATTTGAGGCTTTGACAATGACCAAAATACTAAGCCTTTATACCTCCAATATTTTAAAAATTTGCAGAGGCTAACATTTACTCGTATCTTTATATCTCCTAAATCGAGAAACATTTCTTCTTGCTATTTTGTAGAAACCATATGCAGCTATGTACCTAATGCTAGAAAGATAAAGCATCCAATTTGAATAATTGAGCTAAAAGAAACAATCACCTCTAGGTGACATGGTCTTTGATCATTTCATAAATTCTAGAGGCTACACTTTGATGTGCAGGGATTATTTGACCTACTAAATCAACTCTAAAAATAATGAAAATTGGTATGCACAAATTTATCTACCAAGCCATCATGACCAACAAAAAGCATTCAATTTTGATCCAACAATGAAGAGAAATGCCCTTTGTAACAGACCTATTTGTCTTGTTTTAGGCCTCTACATTTACTAGCAGCACTTCTAGTACAGAGGTCATTTGACCTTTGTAAAAATATTCAAATTACTTGAACATTGGTCAGCATAACGAAATGCGTATGATCTAGGTTTCTACCAAATTTCAATAACTTTGGGCATTCCCCCATAGCGTCATATCCAAATCTCTATGAGGCTTCTACCTTACTAACTATTTATTCACTTTTTTTTTTTAAATAGAAAATGACGATTCATGTTAACCCTTATCATTATACATACTCCATTTTCTTAGATGTATTATGACATGGATTCATAGCCATACATATAATGATCATCTAGATCAATGCAAACCAATTAACCATCCAAATCATGTCATGGAAAAATCAACTCTTTACATAGTATCCACCTTTCAGTGAAAGTGAATATCCATGGATGTCATTCTATTCATTGTGTTTCTTGCACATCCATTAACCTCATCACAAGAAATAATAGAAAGCACTTAATACTTTTATTGATGATCATAACCATAGCACTCTTGTGCAGTCTCGAGATAAACTTCTATATCAAGTACATAGACTCACATGAAGAACAATTCATGTGCTCATGCATTACTAGATGAAAACATCTTACTTGTTCTTGATGCATATACCTTCTCATTTACTTTCTAAAGCCACAATTATCCTACGCATGGTACCTCTATCACATATCTCATGCTCACCCTAACTCCTTGTGGTGATTCACAAAAGTGATCTTCTATAGATAAAAAATGCGTCATGGACTTCAACTTTCTAGAAATCATATTTTTTCTCTATGCACGCATCCACTCATGCATCTTCTGATCTTCTTCAATCAATTTATATGCTTTTAGTTATGCACACATAAGAATTCCTCTCTCTGATAACACAACATCACTCTAGCTCTCACATGGCATATAACACCATGTGGCTACCAAGTTTTTGGCATCAATTTCCCTAGGAAAATCAAACTTGAAAATAATAATATTCATGATTCAATGATAGGCATTAGGCTAGTGGTTGGAAAACCACTTTCTTTAATCGAGAAATTTGTCAATAAGAAACTTTTCCAATACGTTTTGTTGGGCAATATATGCCCTCATAACAAGGTCATTTTGTGCTCCATTACCTCCACAAAGATCTTGAAACACACAAAAACAACAACCTCTACATGCTTTTATGAATCAAAATAATTTTGCATATATTCATGTGCATAGATGCATTCATATCGACGCAACTTTCATTCACATTCAAATGTTAGTATCATAGCACTAGAAGAGAATACAATGCAAAATTATAAACTTTGATGCAAGAAGTATTCATATGAATATATTTGAGAGAAAATATATGATGCATATGTATGAAAGTAAATTCATTCCTATCTAAAATGGTTCAAAATATGATTAGAAACCCCTAATTATCATAATTAAGCACTCAATTCACTCAAAAAAAGTTTCTCGCTAGTCAATAGTCATCTAAATACTTGTGTAGAGATGGATTCCATCTTTTCTATGCAAGAGAAGAAACTCCATCCTCATTCTACCTTACCCTCCATGGATCTCTCCAGCACGGCTCTGATACCATATGTGAGAACTGGAGAATGATATGCCTGGAACTCACCTCCCAGCCTATTTATAGCCCTTGCCTAGTCGCCGTCTAGAGTTCTCTCTAAGGTCACGCTACTTATCTGGCCATCATGAGTAGGTACCTTGTATGAACTCTCTGGCTTTTGGCCTTCGCTATCCCCCGAGCAAGGAATATTTCGTTCCTCCAAGCATGTACATCTCTGGAATATAACAATTAAACTAGCAATCAATTGATGCCAATGCATGGCTGAAAATACCACTCTCTTTTGACTAATAAAAACTTTCAAAAGGAGAATTGGAGTCTAGAAAAGAAATAATACCATCAGCACAATTCTCATCTTTATAAATATATGGTCTTAATTTCGAAACATGAAGACCATATGTATAGAAGTCTGCGTAAAAGTAGCATATACTACAACCGCATATAGAATTGGTTCTTCCTATCACTTTATCTATGTAAGAATTTTAGAAGTCCCTTTAAGTGAGTGAAGATGAAGCGTTTTGCTAACTCAAACATATTTATTTATGCCTTTCTAGAATCATATGAAAGACGCTCTTTTATTGTTTCATTTTCATAGTTTATGTTTTTACATCATTCAATGTTGCAGTTAAACTACTTGCTTGACCTCAACCTCAAGAGTCTTATCCAACTAAGTTTTTCAAGATGTTTTCTCCTCTACGCAATCTCTTACAACTAGAGCTTATGAACATTAATCATTCTATAAGCATGATGGACGAACTCAAAATTACCTAACTACATTTCCCATTCCCTGTTACGAGTCTTCGACCAAAAACAAAGTTTAAATTCCGAAACATGTCAAAAATGTATTCCTAAACATGTCATAGCTCCAGAATTATTAGATGATCGTTATGATCATTACATGTGGGACATTCTCCCTTGTTTTATCAACACTTTCGGCATCCGATTCAACCTTCTCGCTGAGTTGATATTCGACAATGCCAAAATATCAAAACAAATCAATCAATCGAACTTACTTTAAACCTACTGAAAATGACAAATGAATCGACAACAGCCACATTTGCACGGCTGCACTTCTCGAAGGTTTTCTAAGTATGATAGTCCAATGAAGAGCTATTTTTCGATTCATCGTACTAGGATTATTTTATGAACATGATAGTTGCTGCATCGCGTAGTGTATCTTTAATGATACGGAGAATCAAATTCTCAATCATATTTATGTCATACGGAGAACATAAATATGCGTCCAACACAGATTCAGAAAAGAGCCAATGATATATATTTCCTATTCCCTGTTAAGAATCTTCGACCAAAAACAAAATTTAAATTCCGAAAGATGTCAAAAATGTATTCCTAAACATGTCATAGCTCCAGTATTATTAGATGATCGTTATGATCATTACATGTGGGACATTCTCCGTTGTTTTATCAATACTTTGGGCAATGCCAAAATATCAAAACAACTCAATCAATTGAAGCGTAATAAAGTAGCCTTACTGTTCATAGATTGCTCTTACTTTAAAGCTACAGAACTTGAAATTAGAGCGTCGTAATGACCGGACAATCCGTTTCGATGACAATCAGATACTGAAAATGTCCAATGAATCGACAACAGCCACATTTGCACGGCTGCACTTCTCAAAGGTTTTCTAAGTCTGATGGTCCAATCAAGAGCTATTTTTGGATTCATCGTACTAGGATTATTTTATAAAACATTATAGTTGCTGCATCGCGTAGTGTATCTTTAATGATACGGAGAATCAAATTCTCAATCACTATTATAACGAGAAGAGAACATAAATATGCGTCCAACACAGATTCAGAAAAGAGCTATCATCACGCTCGGAGTATCTCCAAGTTGTTTGCTTCTTTATTATATACCGAGGATCAACTTGTTTCTACTTCTGAGAGAGCCAATGTATATACGCAAGTAGCATCTCCAATGTAAGACTCAATCGTGGATCTTAAAAAACATTGATCCCACTTTTCTATTATTTGCTCAGAGATAATGAAGTGCTAGTTACCCCTTTTTACGGGAAGCTTTATTAAGTATTAAATAATTCCTTAGTGATCTCTCATATGCTTATCTAGACTTTCAAAAACAACACTATATAAAACACTATAGTGATTTAATATATGTAGATCTCAAAGTGCAATAGATGAAAGGCCTCAATGTATACAGGAACTGATTTAGAAAATCTTGTAGTATTTTGACAGTTTAACATATTGCTTAGATTGTATTGCTAGAAAAGTGATAGCACTGAAGAACAAGAAGTTTTGTCTCTCTACCAAGCATAAGCAACACATGTAATTAGGATGCTAAATGGGTTAAGTTTATATTTCAAAGTCAAGCAATCGATTTATGCTACATTACTTAAAATTAGAGCATCGTAATGGCCAAGACAACCATTTCGATGACAATGAGATGCTAGAAAAGACCAATGTATCGACAATAGCAATAGTTCCATGGCTGGTGGTTCTCGATTTTCTAACTACAAGATTTTGGATGCCCTTCAATAAAGTTTTGTAAGTGATAGACATATAGTCCGGGTTGTCAATAAGACCTCCTTGCAAAAAGTTCCTAAACATGACCATTGAAGAGCTCTCTTCCCCAATACAAAGTATTGGGGTCGCATCTCTCAAAAAGAAAAGGAGAGAGAAAAAATCATATGAACAAAATAGTGCACCACTTCTATCATTGAAACTATAGAGATACATATACAAGATCTATCCATCTGGGAATTAATGGTGATTAAGTTGGTGGAAGGTTTAGATGCACATGATCTTCTACCATGTCAAATCATCATCTAGTTTTGGAACACTAGAAGCATGGGAGGACACATTGCCAACAACAACTATAAAGATCGTAATCGAAGAGACTTCAAACACTACTCAAAGATCAATCACATGAAGATTCATAGCTTCTAATGAATGTCAGCCACAAAGAAGGTATAGAACATCATCATTTGTTCTACATAGGCTCATATTGTTTAAATCATGTTGAAGATGAAGTATAAATAAGGAATGATACCAAGCATAATGTATATTGGTAATGTCAAGGATCCGAATGGTAGGACAAACATTTTGAGTAAGGTTCTCTATGTACCCACTATCACTAGACACCTTATAAGTGTAGGCTATATAATTGAAGAAGGCTTGCAAGTTAGGTTTACCAATCATGGAGCTTTTGTGGAAGACCCATGTCAAGCCATCAAGAGGATTTCGATGGTAGGCTCTTTACTTTCAAAGTAGGAGAAACAAGGAATATATCTCTATTAAAATTTGGTTCTCAAACCTTAAGTGATCTTGAAGTGTGGCATAAGAGACTTGCTCATGTGAGTGAAAGAACCTTGAACGATATATGCAAGGATAAAAGTGTAATAGGGTTACCAATCATACCGAAGCAACATATGATCAACATATTTGATGCCCATCAAACTCGAAAGGCGAGAAGACAAACATTTGACCATAAAGGCTATATCCACAATAATATTTTGGATGTAGCAAACACTTATGTGTGAGGACCAAGTCAACAATCCTCATTGACATGCTCAAGGTATTATGTTTCCTTTGTTGATGATCATAGTGTATGGAGCATTTTGTACTTTGTCAAGAATAAGAGTGGAGTACTTGAAAACGTCAAGAAGTACCTAGAAGATGTGGAAACTCATATAGGTAGAACATTGAAGAATATAAGATTTGATGGAGGGGGAGAATACATCTCCATGAACTTGATGCGTTTGTATAGAATTAAGGCATCCAAAGGGATGTGGCTACAAATTATTTTTCTTAATTGAAAGGAATTGAAAAGAGAAACAGATCTTTATCAATTGGCCATCGAAAATTGCCTTAAAATCTCTTTGATATCAAAGCTAAACTCAATTCACAATCATCATTGATCTTGATGTTTACTTTAACTATTCCTTTGGCATTGAAGGTTTGGTTTAGTTGACTCGTATATTCTCTTGCATCATCATGAAGTAAAATTCGTCCACATAATTTTTTACTTAGTAAGTTTCAATATCATCTTCATCATCACTAGATGAATCACTCAGAGTCATAGCCTCATGCAGTGCTTGAGTAATTTTAGATGACTCTAACATTTAAATCACTCATGGCAATAGGAACGTTTATCTTCTAACCAATTTTATGAAACTATATTTGAACTCGGGCTTTGAAATGGAAGAAACCTACTCCAAAGACATCCTTATTTGACTTCTAAATAATATATTTTCAATAATCTCTATAGCATACACTTTATTTACTAGCTCTAAAAGGTAATACAGCTTTTGGATTTTTTATTTACCTTTCTTCTTTTGATTATCACTCTCTTGAATATTTTGATTTCTCTTTAAAGATTCTTGTTTCTGACCACATACTTGTTTTTTTGTACCTGGTTCCTTGTTTATTTCTTTTCAATTTTATTTTCTTTAATTGGCATCTTGCCTTCTCTTATCTCTCATCACTTAGCCTTATCTTAATAAGGTGTTGAATTATCAGGTTTTGCTTCATCTTGCATATCATCTCTGCTTCTTTCCTCTTTTAAATTTGCAATGTGTGAGCACTCAGAGAATTGATCGAGAAGAGCCTTCCACAATTTTTCTACATGGTCACATTGCAATGCTTTCACCAATGCTTGAATCGAATAGTTTTCTTTGTGATTGAGATATTTCTAATTTTTTTCTAAATATCCTAATTTTTTTTCTAGTGGATATATTCTAGCGGCATATATACTTGCATTCATAGTAGATAATTTTTCGTACTATTCTTCATTCCTCCCTTTCCCTTATTGATGGGTAATGAGAGTCTGGTTCTGAAGTCACTTAGTTTCGTCTCAATATACATACCCGACTGATGTTGTTTTACTTGTTTCAATTATTGACATACATATGAGAAATGGTCGCGTACATTAGAATATTCACACGTTCTACCTTATGTGCTATGTCTTTTATTTAGCCTAGTATCTCTTTGATGTGTAGAATAAACTAGAGGAGTAGGATATTGTTGAATTATCTCCTACATTAGAGGGGAAACTCAAGTCATCATATAAGTTTGAGGAATATTTTGCATACGATACTTTTGTAGTGGATTCGTATTATTGTTAATCGACTTACTAGATCTAGGATCCTTATAACATATGGAATGCACCTTGTTGTGTAAAGTAGCCATCTCTTTTGATAGAGATGCTTGCATATTCATAACATTCTCCAATTGTGTACTTATAATCTCTAGCTAGACTTTCGATGCAGTCCTTGATGTAACTACAACATTGCCCATAACCTCTATTGCGGTTATATTAGATTTGACTATCATGGATGTTTCCTTTGTCTACATCAAAGCTGGCCACACCAGACTCTCATAAAGGGTAGAGTGATGTTTTTTCATATACGCAACCATTTCTACCTCACTTCTAATGGTCTACTTATTGTCTCTCAATAAGTATCTCTTGATTTGCTCCTTAATTCATCTTTGAACCTCTAACCTATCCTCATGAATTAAGATCTTGAAAAAATTAAACCACAGATCCAGGTTAAAGGAATTTCCATGAGCTTGATGTAGCTAGGTGAAATCCTCTCATGAAATCATTGAGCAAGTGTGTTATGAATGTAGTGAAACTTGACGAATGAATCCACCTAAGAAAACCATCCCCACTATATTGATTAAAGACTTGTAGATAAAATATCTTATGTAGTTCTTCCTTAAACTCATCCATGTTTTTGTTTACATGAAAATGAATTACTTCTAGGATAGATCCAAAACTACACGTTCAAAAATTGCATAAGCATATCATCAAGTAATCCCTCAATTTTTGCTTGTTCATGAAACATACCTAAACATTAAGTTAAATTAAGGCCTATAAACTTATCTTTCTTTTTTGAATGGTGTGTGCCTTTCTCGCAGCTTTTTTGCCTATCATTAGCCCTTTGAATGCCTTCTCCATCTCTCTCTTCACTCGTTTTCTCAAAAGTTCAGGACTATCTCTAGATGAATTGGTGCTTTGGTGTCTCTTAACTTTGAGCAAAGATTGAAGAAGATCCCATTTGCTTTAGTAAGGCATTTGGATCTGTTACAAATTTATATAGATGTAGGTCTTGAAACATGTTTCTCATTCAAGAATGTTGGATTTAAAGTCTTGGAAGACTCTCTAGCATTTTGGATATACTATTTTCAACATTTTCCTTTGCAATCTAGGATTCTTGAAGCTCAAGCAAGAGTTCAGTTTAGATTCTTTTCCACTTTCTAGGCGTTGAATCGTGTTGAAAAAACTTTTGTTATCATCACTGACAAGCACACTCATAGTTTGGAGTGTTAAACCCTTGTAGCTCATCATACTTTTTGGATTAGGAATCTTTAATTTCAATCTAGATAAGTCTAAATTTTGACTCTTACTCTAGGTTTAGGCATAGAGTTTGATTCTCGCTCTAGGTTTAGGTCAAGAGCTTCACTTCTATTCTAGGTCTAGTTGTACAGTTAGAATCTCACTCCAGGTTTAGGTATAGAGTTTGAATCTTAGTCTAGGTTTAGGTCTAGAGTTAAACTATCACTTCACATTTAGGGCGAGAATTGGACTCTCACTCGAGGTTTAGGTATATAGTTTTGACTCATGTACATCTAGAGATCGAGTCTTGCTATAAGATTTGATATCTAGAAATTGAAATGTTAGCCTAGGAATAAATCTCTTTTTGTTTGTGACTTGGATCGTGTTCTTTCTTCTTACTTTCTTCTATGTTCATTCTCTTATTGTATTATTTGTTGATAATTTCTCTTTCTTTGAAAACATTTCAAATTTATTTGCCTTTCTTTTATTTACGTATTGTTTTCATTCGTCGTCGAATGTTTTTTTGTTAATAAATAAGTATCAATTAAAGTGGTTCCTTAAAATATTATTTTTAGGTTTTTATTATTTTTACTTTTTTTGAATTTTCTACTTTTTATGTTTTTAGGATTTTGTAATTTTTAGGGTTTTCTTCTTGATGTTTCTCGTGAAAAAAAATATTGAACTAAAAACAGTTGCAATGTCCGCGATATATAGTAAGTGATTGAAGGTGTCCATCATGAATATTACCATAATGCTAAGTAGAATGTGTGCTTGAGAGGGTAAGAAAAGAAATTCAATATTAGTGAGTGATTTGCAATTCAGATATTTAAAAATAACTTGAGGTACAATTATAAACAAGTTAAGTCGATGATAAGGTTCTCAATTCAAGCTCAATAAACATAGAATTAACATTTCATGACTAAATCAAACCATGAATACAAAAGATTCTAAGTGTTCAATTTGCTTCTACTTCTCTTGAAGGTGAGCAAGATGTGAACGGGTTTCCAAGTACTAATGTTTTGGTTTCCGTGGAGCTTCACATGAGTTTCAAAGATGTCAGAATGAAGGATGCAAATGAATGGATGAGTGAATCAGCTCCTAACATCATCCTACCACAAAATTGCAAGAAAGTTTCTTTCTATCATGTTCAAGAGATAGCAACAATGGATGGAAGAGGTGAAATTGAAGGATAAAACACGTGAGTAAATTTCCATTTATGACTTCTAGATGTATCATAACATTTTTCGGTGGGAAGACACGAGAATTTTCCTCTTGAATACTCATTTCTTCGAACACTTTCCATTATTAGTAGAATGTGAAGTACCCTTCTAGAGTCTTATATAGTCTACGTGGAAATGGTGTTCGCACATATCAATGATAGAAATGGAAGTGCTAAGAGAATCACTCTAAAAGATGACATCCAATATCTAGAATCAAACAATTGAAATGAAACCCTTGCAATCAAAGTCCACACTAAAGCTCAAATGTAGAAGAATAGCTGGCTCAAGAAATGCTTGTGCTCAACTTTTATCATTTGAGAGCTTGTTTTTTCTCTTCAAGTCAAATTTCCTTTAGGTCATGTCATAGAATCTTCAGTCACTAGGTTCACAACTTCAAATCACCTCAATATCTCTACAAAAAGGAGCTATAGGAAAAACTTATCCTTTATTAGAAATTTTAAAGACAAAAAATCGACGCTCATATGATCCTATATTCGATTTATATATTTTGTTAGTGATGTGTCTAAACTCACTTAGGATTGATGGAGAACATTCTTCCCTCTTTAGGAGGTTCTTCCCCTTAGCTTGTATGTACGACTACAACACTAATGGGTTACTTACATTTGTACATTCACTTGGTAGTACATTATCTTTTGTTTTATGCTCCAAGCTTCATCTTCCTCTTCGTTGTGTTTTTTGTGTGCTTCCGCACATCTGAAGCTCCAAACATTAGTTTCATGGAAGCTCAGCACTTCATTTAGGGAAACCCTCTAACTAGAGTCTCAAAACTAACTGTATGATAATTGGTGAGAACACAAAACAACTAGGACCTCAAAACAGATTTGCTTTGTGGTGTCAAAATCTTGATATGATCTTGTTTTAACCTTCGAAATTTTAGATTTTTGCACCAAACATGTATAGAGGTTTTGGATCACCATTACAAGTGCTTGAAGTCTGTTACAAGTTTAGAAACGTTCAATAAGAGATTTCTCTTCAATCTTTTGTGATACAATCATTTTTTCAAGTCATGGTATTTAGTCACTGGCCATGGTTGAAGACAATTACATATTTAATATGTTGGTTGATGAGGATATATTCGATGGTACTAATTACCCACCATGGGTGTCTATAATGTGTCATGGATTATCCCTATAAAGCAATTCTAAAAAATCTATCTCTCTCTCTCAGCCCTAGACTTTTCTACATTTCATGGTTTCTCTCTCTCCCTCTCTCTCTCTCCCCCTCTCTCTCTCTCCCTCCAACCTTTAGTCATGCAGCCCCATAGCACCGCCAACCTACAGCCCCCCAATCCACAGCTAGGCTTCCCTACAGCCCCCCCAACCCACAACCCTGTAGCCCACAACCCATAGCCCTGCAGCACCCGCCACCCCATGCGACCTCTTTCCCTCCTCGAGCTATCTTTTACTCCCCGCCATTCCATCGCTTGTATGCCCTTCTAAAGGGTGTGATACAACACATATCTATGCAAAGTGTGCTTGCCTTGGCACATCCTCGTGAAAACGAAATTTGTTCAAAAATGTATCTAATGGAAAAACCAAATTAATGAAAACGAACCATCAAGAGGGCACTATAGCGATTTCATAGAAAACTCCAAACGTAGGCAGACCATAACATTCTGCACACACGTACTAGGGTGACCAAAATCCCGCATAAGAGGCGGAGGAAAACTAGAAAAAACCATCAAAATCCTGATGCAACTAAGAGAAGGAGAGAGAGAGAGAGAGAGAGAGAGAGAGAGAGAGAGAGACCTTTCTTTTGAACTTCTATCGTTGTCAATAGAAATATACTTGTTTCGGTTGTGTGAATTCACAAATAAATGACTAAAATTCACCTTTGTAACTCCTAATTGCATGCATAAGTAAAATCAGGGTTCACCCAAAACGTTTTCAACAACTTAACACCCCTTCAGGCACTCTAAGCCACATAATCAAGAAGATGATGCAAGCGTTTCCCCTCCCATGATCTTTGATACCAATTGTGAGGTTCCAATAAGCTGTCTCTAACTCACATCCCAAGAACACATAGACCTTTCTCATTTGCACATTTAGAACCCCATATGTCTACTACAAGCAGATGGAATACCCTTAGCATCACTAGAGCTCACTATGGGGCCTTAGCTTCCTTGAATTGGGATGGTTGATCAATTCGTATAGCCCGATGGTAGGCCATGAATGTTTTCATGGAACTATATCAGTAGATTTTTAATAGGATTCAATTTCTTAATTAAGAGAAAAATAAGAAAGTAGGCTCACTATAAAAGTTGACACCCTCGATATTAATCTTTAATAGGAACCAATGTTCAAAATTAAGAAGAAAAAATTGTATATTTATCAGAAATTTAATTAGAAAGTTCGAAACAAGCCTTGGTAGGTGAAGTTGTTGAATTTTCCATAGCTCTATGAAATTGTATTTAAAGTGAAGACTAGCCCACTTCAAGCAGTCCTATGATGTGTATTAAAAGACCCTCAACCCCGTGGGGACATGCTGTTAATGTATTGCTCTTACTTTAGAAATAGAGTGTTGTAATGGCTAGATACTCCATTTCCATGAGAATTAGATACTAAAACTAACTAATGAATCTATAATAGCCATATTTGCATGGCGAGTGGTCTTAATGTTTTGACCAAGATCTTTTTGACTAACATCTTTAACATTTTCTAAGTCTAATAGCTATATAATCGGAGTTTCCATTTTTGCCTAAACATCTCTTGAACATGACAATTGAAGAGCTATTTTTATCAATATAGAGAAGCATAGTGTAAAATGGCTATGTTGTCGTAGCTCTCAAGCGGATAAGCAAAGAGAAAATGCATATCTACAAGTAGAATGGAAGAGTTCCACACATGTTTCATTAAAATTATGGGGATATATATACAATTGAAATATAACCTTCAACCTTACTCTCAATTTGACCATCAGCTAGATACACTTGGAGCCACATGGAGTAAGCCTTCAAGAATGAGATATCAGGACTCCATTTGATTTATAACTCCCCTCTCAACAACAAAACTTTTAATCCCATTTAAGTATGAGTAATTGCCTTTAATTTAGGAAAAGTGATTCGTAACTGATTGTGAATCTTTCAATTTCTATATTTATACACAATGAGCTTTAAATTGATGAATCTTGAATATGATTGTGATCGTAGAGAGTTCTTTGGGAAGAAATTTAGTAGGATTCTTAGGTAAGAAAGAACTCTCCTTTATTTTTTAAGTGATTTGAATAAAGTTTGTGTAGCCATAGCAAAAACATAGATTTTTGTGTAAGTGTTCTAGATTTCTCTAATTTATGAGCATTGTTTACTAGTCACTTCTCGGTCCTTTCTTTTAATCTTTGGATTCTATAAATTTGAGTAGGTCTTCTAAAGTTAGTTAAAATCTCGTGTCATTTCTCTTCATAATTCAAGAGAATTAGATTTTAAAATGAGTGGGTGTCTATCTGTGTTTTCTTAGTGAAGGCCAAAAAGTGTTTGTCTTTGAGATAAGGTCATTCAAGAACCCACCTGATTTTAGGAAGCCAAAACATTTAGGGAATGGAAAGAAGATATGTAGGAGGAGATCAAGGATTTGGAAGACAATGACACTGAGATTTTTGTACTACAGAAAAAAGATATGAAGGTAATTGGAAATAACGGGGTATGTAAGGTTATGTATTATTCATAAGGAATCATTTTAAGGTATAGAGCTATGCATGTAGCGAAAGGGTTTGCTCAAACATATAGAATAGAATATGAGGAGACGTTCAGCCATTTGGCCCAAATGACTACCATTAGAGCAATCCTTCGAATTGTAGCAAGAAAGCATTGGAAGATGTGTCAAATTTATGTAAAGAATGTTGTCCTCAATGGATAGCTAGAGGAATTTGTTTACAGGGACCAACCATTATGGTTTGAGGAAAAAGGCATTATGTTTGCAGGTTCAAGAAAGCATTATATGATCTCAAGCAAGCCCAAAGGGCTTAGAATGGAAGACTTCTGAAGGATCTAATGAGTTTCAGATACAATCAAAGGAGGGAAGATCCATCATTGTTATACTAGAAGAAAGGTGAAAATTTTTCTTACTTATGTCTATATGTAAATAATGTAGTTATTAGAAGAGGTCACGAAGAACATATCAAGGACATGAAAGGGAAGCTTGGGAAGGAGTTCAAGATCTTAGATCTTGGAGATTCTAGGTATTGAAGTTATATATAAATACCATTGTATTTTGATGACATAGATAAAGTACATTTTGGGTAGTTTGAAGAAGTATGGACTTATGCACATCATTGAGCAATCCTATGGACCGAAACAAAAAAGTGACCTAAATGGTAGGTAGTGAAATATAAGATTCATTTCTTTATGGTTCTATAGTTGGATCATTGAGTTTTGCCACTTTTACTAGGGAGAACCTGGAATATATACTTTGTGTACTATCTCAATTCATGCACATGCCTAGAATGCTATGTTTATTTGTAGCAAAGGAAATTCTTGGATATCTTAAACATAAAGTCAAGGAAGTTCTATCTTATCCTTTTGAAGATGAATTGTAGGTGAAAGCATATCTAGATGCTAACTGGGCTGGATTCAAAGAAGATAGAAGAGGCACAAGTGGATATGTAGTGATGCTTGGAAAGAAAGTCATCTCTTGGATGGAAATGAAGCAACCCACAGTCACCCTGTCATCCACTAAAGTTGAATATAGAACATTCACTCAAGTGAGTTATGATCTTATGTGGCACAATAAGCTAATCTCTTAATTAAATATGCAAGTGAATGAATTTCCAATCATGTGTGGTAATATGAGTAGTATGTACCTCTTTTCCAATCCCATGTTCCATGCTAGAAACAGACACATAGAGGTACACCATCAATACATTAGAGAGAGGATGCTAGCTAAATAAGTTCAATTGCAACATATAAATACCAGGTACCAATGTGCTGACATTTTCACCAAAGCTTTGGTTCAGTAAAAAAGATTCATAACTAAAAGGGAATCCTTTCATCTCTACATCTGCGTACAAGCAGCTTTGGATTGATGTATCTCGTGTATGTGTGTTCTCTTAGAGGGTTTTTTCCAAAGTACTTTGGTGGGCCTCTATGCTAAGAAATCACTCTCTTTGTTTGCTTAAGTTATTTGAATAAAGTTTTTGTACCCATAACTAATAGAAATTTCTGAATTAGTATCTCATTCATTTCTTGAAATCTTTGAGTTGTTAGACAGGTAATGAAGTCTTCTAAAGTTGGTTCAAATCTCTTCTTGTTTCTATCCATAATCTTGGAGAACCCAATTCAAGAGTGAGAAAAATCTTTATGTGCTTGCCTAGTGTAGGACAAATCTTGTGAGGCCTGGAGACATCGGTTCTCTCCTTAGGAGTAACCATTTTAAGTGAAATAACCTGCATTAGCAATGTCATATATTCTAGTCTCACTACAAGAAATAGGGGGCATAGTGACACCCCTGAATCGAAAAAAAAACTGGATTCTTCACTTATGCGATGCTAGCATCGCATAAACGATAGTCCTATTTTTTGGTTTTTTTTTTACGAGCCTTTGTCGCATAAGCAATGGTAGCGTTGCTTATGCAACACTGAAAGTATGCATCGCAAATGGCATTGCTAACTAGCGACGTTATTTGCGACGTTGCCAAATAGGCTGCAATGTTTTAGCGTCACATAAGCCACGTCTTGTGTTCTAAAGCATTGCATAAGTGACGCTCTGGAATGTTCAAAAAAAGATTTGATTTCTCCCGGCACATTTGTGGTGGCATTTCGATGAGAGAGAGAGAGAGAGAGAAAGAGAGAGAGAGAGAGAGAGAGACCGAGAGAGAGAGAGAGATAGAGAGAGAGAGAGAGAAATAGAGAGAGAGAGAGCAAGAGAGAGCAAGTATTTATCATTGAAGCCAAGTATGCACACACACACATACACACACATACATATGCATACACATAGAGAGAGAGAGAGAAATAGAGAGAGAGAGAGAGCAAGAGAGAGCAAGGATTTATCATTGAAGCCAAGTAAGCACACACACACACATACACACACATACATATGCATACACATACACACATACACAGACACACACACACATACACTATACACACACATATACACACATACACACATAATGATGCATACACACACATAATGATGCATACACACACACACATACATGCACACACACATACATGCACACACACATATATGCATACACACACCTATGCAAAAATAATGCATACATAATGTACATGCATACATACACATACACACACATATGAATACATAATGCATACACACACATAGACACACATATGCATATATACATGCATACACATACAGACATAGACACATACACACACAGACACATACATACACATAAACACATACACACTCATAGACACACACACATACACGTAGACACACACACACATACACACACACATATAGACACACACACATACACACATAGACACATACACACATAATGATGCATACACACATACACATGCATACATACATACACACACACATACACACACACACATACACACATACACACATACACACATACACACATACACACATACACACATACACACACATATATGCATACACACACATAGAGAGACATGCACACACATACACATACATGCATACATATGCATATGCATACATAAATAATTACATGCATACACACACATATGCATACATAATGCACATGCATACATAATGCACATGCATACATACACATACATAATGCATACACACACATATGCATACATAATGCACATGCATACATGCATACAGACACACATACACATACATAGACACATACACACATAATGATGCATACACACACATACACATGCATACACACACACACACACATACACACACACATACACACACATATATTCTACACACACATAGAGAGACATGCACACACATACACATACATGCATACATAATGCATATGCATATGCATACATACATACTTACATGCATATACACACATAAAGCACATGCATATATACACATACATAATGCATACACACACATATGCATACATAATGCACATGCATACATACACATACATAATGCATACACACACATATGCATACATAATGCATACACACACATACACACACATATGCATACATAATGCATACACACACATACACACACATATGCATACATACATGCATACACATACACACATAGAAACATACACACACATAGACACATACACACGCATAAACACATACACACTCATAGACACACACACACATAGACACACACATAGACACACACACATACACACATAGACACATACACACATAATGCATATGATGCATACACACACATACACATGCATACACACATACACACACATATATGCATACACACACATAGAGAGACATACACATACACATACATGCATATATATGCATACATAATGCATGTGCATATGCATACGTACATACTTACATGCATACACACACATATGCATACATAATCCACATGCATACATACACATAAATAATGCATAGACACACATATGCATACATAATGCATACACACACATACACACACATATGCATACATACATGCATACACATACACATAGACGCACACACATACACATAGACACACACACATACACTTACATATACACACACACACATAGACACATACACACATACACACACATACACACACATACACACACACACACATATACACACATACACACATACACACACATATGCATACACACACATAGAGAGACATACACACACATACACATACATGCATACATAATGCATATGCATATGCATACATACATACTTACATGCATACACACACATATGCATACATAATGCACATGCATACATACACATACTTAATGCATACACACACATATGCATACATAAGGCATACATATGCATACACACACATACACATACATATGCATACATAATGCACATGCATATGCATACATACATGCATACACATACACACATAGACACATACACACATACACACATACACACACAAAAAGACATACACACTCATAGACACATACACACTTACACAGAGACATCCATACACATTTACACACACACACGTGCACACCGACACATATATATAGATACAAACATATATACACACATTGACACGCACACATACACACATAGACGCACACACGCATACACATAAACACAAATATACACACACACTTACACACACACACACACACATCCACACACATTTACACACACATACACATGCATACAGACACATATATATAGATACACACACATACGCACATACACACATACAGACATACATGCATATGCATACATAATGCACATGCATATGCATACATACATGCTTACATGCATACACACACATACACATGCATACACACATACACATACACACATAGACACACACACACATACACACATACACACATACACACATACACACATACACACATACACACACATATATGCATACACACACATAGAGAGACATACATACACATACACATACATGCATACATAATGCATATACATATGCATACATACATGCTTACATGGATACACACACATATATGCATACGTATGCATACGTAATGCAAATTCATATGCATAGATACATGCCTACACATACACACATATAGACACATACATATACATACACACACACATATGCATACATAATGCACATGCATACACATGCACACACATAGACACATACATACACATAGACACATACACACACATATACACACAGATTTACACACACATACACATGCATACACACACATACACACATAGACACACACACATACACACACACGTACACATGCATATGCATACATACATGCTTACATGCATACATACATACACACAGATACATATACACACATAGACACACACACACACATGCAGAGAGAGAGAGACACACACACATACACACACATAAAGAGACATACACACACATACACACACATACACACACATACACACACATACACATACATGCATACATATGCATACATACTACATATGCATATGCATACATACATACTTACATGCATACACAGACATACACACATATACACACACACATATGCATACATACATACTTACATGCATACATAGACATACAAACATATACACACACATACACACACATGCATACATATGCATACAAATGCATAGACACATATATACAGATACAGACATATATACACATAGACACACACACACACACATAGACACACACACACACACATAGACACACACACACACATACACACACATGGACACATATACACATATATATGCATAGACAGACACATAGAGACATACACACATATATATGCATACACACACATAGAGACACATACACACATACATGCACATGCATGCATACATATGCATACATAATGCATATGCATATATACATACTTACATGCATACACACACACATACACACACATGCATACATTTGCATACATAATGCACATGCATATGCATACATACATGTTTACATGCATACACACACTCACATATACACCATACACATATACACACATACATATGTACATGTATATATATTGATTTATAACCCATTTTGTTTTATATGTTAGGTATTATGGATCCTAATAGAGAGAGAAAGGTGAAACTCACTCTCATAGAAAGTCTTATGAGAGCAAAAGTTCCATCTGATACTCTAGGGCTCATCATGCATGAGTAATCAAAGATGCCTGATGATGAGCTGGAATATACAATCCAGGTGGTTACCAAGCGATCAGAGGAGGGCTCTTATGTGGTTCCAAATGCAGGAAGACAACTATCTACTCAGAGGTATGTTTTTTTTCATAAACTTTTTAAATGATATTATAACACATATTTTGATTTATTTTTATCTATCTATTTTCAAGACACCTATACCACCTCCAGCTCATCATAGCAGAGCAGGGTTACCTATGAGGACATGCATAGGCACCATAAATACAACCTTTCAATTATTTAATTCAGTTTAAATATATTTTTAATAACCTTAATATTATTTGAATAATTAAGTAGCATATTCATTTATATTTAAAATACTTATTAAGGTTTCAATTTAACATTTCTTTTCGTATTCATTAGCTCCTTTAGAGAACAAAACTTACTTAATTAATCCATTCACCATAGGTTTACCTTAGACTGCCTTTAAACCATGTTTCTAATCAATCAAAGCCTTTTGTTTTAGTTTTAAATCTCATCCAAACCCTTAACTAACCCATAAACTAAGATCCTACCCTATCAAAAACTTTTAGTTTTCTTATTAACTCATATCTAAACCCTTAATTATCCTTTAAACTTATACTTTTACCTCATAAATCATATTCAAATCGTATATTGGACCCTTGAATAACCTTGAATTTAAATTCAAACCTTAATTAACCCTTAATTAATCCTTCATTTTTCATCAAATACCCATAACTACATTTGCAAACTCCTTCTAAATACTTTTCATCTTTGCACTCAAACCCAAATCATCAAAACTTCATGCCTCTAAAATTTAAAATCAAGCATAAGTTAAAATTTTTATAAATTATTAAAACTTATTTTGATCAATTAATATTTAATTTTTTAATAATAATTAGGAGGGATAAAATCCTTCTGACATCCACCCCCACTAAACCTGCACCTCATCTCGATGCGCCAACCTGCAGATTCAAGTGGAACATATCAAATTCTTTGTAAATACTTTTAAATTTTTAAAGTTTTATTTTATCATGCATTCATACATCTTTATGCAATTAAAAAGATTAGTACAAATATCCTAAAAAAGTAGATATAAGTCATATAAATATCATGTTATAGCTTTGAATCTCCATTTAAACAAGCATTTTATAGGAATAAATCATAAGTGTCATTGTCCTTCTGTTCATGTAACTTGCTTGGATTAAGTAACTTATCTTGCATAGCAGCATATACGAAAACGTTTTCATCAGTTAATAGAATTCTTTGATTCCTACTTTTATTTCTTATGGTCTGACTCTTCATTCATTTCTTTTTCATTTTTCATTTTACTTTTTTTTACTTCATCCCAACTCGAGTCTTTATTTATTTTAAACAAATCAGCTTATACCGAAATTGGGTGTGACTCCTGGACTTGTCCACCCGGCCAAGTTTATTCCACTTGTCTAACAACCTGGCTTAGAAAATGACAAAACTACGTCAGCCCTACATGAATTCGATGTCGACTCATGGATCTGGCCGCCCGACCAAAGCGACTCCACTCGCCTACTAACCCATGCAGGCGCATGACAACATAAAGGTTAGGCCAATGATGAAAATAGCATCAGCTCGTTGCCTTGATCACCTGAAAAAGGTTGTTCCACCTTCCTACTAGCGCATCATAGTGCACTAACTACAAACACATACATATAGGACTTTTTCAGTTATATAGTCTACACTTATAAGGTATTTAGTGATAGTACGTACATAGAGAACCTTACTCAAAATGTTTGTCCTAACATTGGGATCCTTGACATTACCAATCTACATCATGCTTGGTATCATTCCCTATTTATACTTCATCTTCAACATGATTTAAACAATGTGAACCTATGTAGAACAAATGAGTGATCTTCTATACCTTCTTTGTGGCTGAGATTCATTAGAAGCTATGAATCTTCATGCGATTGATCTTTTGAGTAGTTCTTGAAGTCCCTTCGATTATGATCTTTATAGTTTTGGTTGGTATTGTGTCCTCCCATGCTTCTAGTGTTGCTAAATTAGATGATTATTTGACATGGTAGAAGATCATGTGCATCTAAACCTTCCACCAACTTAATCATCATTAATTCCTAGATGGATAGATCTTGTATATGTATCTCTATAGTTTAAATGATAGAAGTAGTGCAGTATTTTGTTCATATGATTTTTTCTTTCTCCTTTTCTTTTTCAGAGATGCGATCCCACTTCTTTGTATTGAGGAAGAGAGCTCTTCAATGGTCACGTTTAGGAACTATTTGCAAGGAGGTCTTATTGACAACTCGGTTTATATGTCTATCATACTTACAAAACGTTATTGAAGGGTGTCCAAAAGCTCGTAGTTAGAAAATCGAGAACCACCAGCCATGTAACTATTGCTATTGTCGATTTATTGGTCTTTTCTAGCATCTCATTGTCATCTAAATGGATTTCTTGGCCATTACAGTGCTCTAATTTTAAGTAATGTAGCACAAATCGATTGCTTGATTTGTGTGTTGCTTATGCTTGGTAGACATAGAAAACTTCTTAATTCTTCAGTGCTATCACTTTTCTAGCAATACAATCTAAGCAATATGATAAAGTATGAAATTATTAAAAGATTTTCTAAATCATTTCCTGTATACATGGAGGCCTTTCATCTATTGCACTTTGAGATCTACATATATAAAATCACTATAGTGTTTTATATAGTGTTGTTTCTGAAAGTCTAGATAAGCATATGAGAGATCACTAAGGAATTATTTAATACTTAATAAAGCTTCCCGTAAAAAGGGGTAGCTAGCACTTGATTATCTCTGAGCAAATAATAGAAAAATCGGATCAATGTTTTTTAAGATCCACGATTGAGTCTTGCATTGGAGATGCTCTCTCAGAAGTACAAACAAGTTGATCCTTGGTATATATCATTGGCTCTTTTCGGAATCTGTGTTGGGGCATATTTATGTTCTCCGTATGACATAAATATGATTGAGAATTTGATTCTCCGTATCATTAAAGATACACTACGCGATGCAGCAACCATCATGTTTATAAAATAGTTCTTGATTGGACTATCAGACTTAGAAAACCTTCGAGAAGTGCAGCCGTGCAAATGTGGCTGTTGTCGATTCATTTGTCATTTTCAGTAGGTTTAAAGTAAGTTCGATTGATTGATTTGTTTTGATATTTTGGCATTGTCGAATATCAACTCAGCGAGAAGGTTGAATCGGATGCCGAAAGTGTTGATAAAACAAGGGAGAATATCCCACATGTAATGATCATAACGATCATCTAATAATACTGGAGCTATGACATGTTTAGGAATACATTTTTGACATGTTTCGGAATTTAAACTTTGTTTTTGGTCGAAGACTCTTAACAGGGAATGGGAAATGTAGTTAGGTAATTTTGAGGTCATCCATCATGCTTATAGAATGATTAATATTCATAAGCTCTAGTTGTAAGAGATTGCGTAGAGGAGAAAACATCTTGAAAAACTTAGTTGGGTAAGACTGTTGAGGTCAAGGAAGTAGTTTAACTGCAACATTGTATGATGTAAAAACATAAACTATCAAAATGAAACAATAAAAGAGCGTCTTTCATATGATTCTAGAAAGGCATAAATAAATATGTTTGAGTTAGCAAAACGCTTCATCTTCACTTCAGTTAAAGGGACTTCTAAAGTTCTTACATAGATAATGTGATGGGAAGAACCAATTCTATATGCGGTTGAAGTATATGCTACTTTTACGGAAACTTCTATACATATGGTCTTCATGTTTGGAAATTAAGACCATATATTTATAAAGATGAGAATTGTGCTGACGGTATTATTTCTTTTCTAGACTCAATTGCTTCTTTTGAAAGTTTTTATTAGTCAAAAGAGAATGGTATTTTCAGCCACTCATTCGCATCAACCGATTGCTAGTTTAATTGTTATATTCTAGAGATGTACATGCTTGGAGAAACGAGAAGTTCCTTGCTCGGGGGATATCGAAGGCCAAAAGCCAGAGAGTCCATACGAGGTACCTACTCATGATGGCCAGATGAGTAGAGGGACCTTAGGGAGAACTCTAGATGGTGACTAGGCAAGGGCTATAATTAGGCTAGGAGGTGAGCTCCAAGCATATCATTCTCCCGTTCTCACATTTGGTATCAGAGCCATGCTCAAGAGATCCATGGAGGGTAAGGTAGGATGAAGATGGAGTCTCTTCTCTCGCATGGAAAAGATGGAAAGATTCCATGCTATCCTGGTGGAATTCATCATCTTCATGGAGGTTCCTATAGAGCTCGAGAGGATGCATCGCATATATCTTGGCCAATCTCCAACTACAACAAGAAGAAAAGAAGGTTTTTGGATCAGCTAATAGTGTTTCAAAGGTAGCTACATCTATGTACATAGGTAAGTTTTCTTCAATTAGATTATGAAATGAGGTTGCCGCCTTGTGGACGACAAGATTGGAACCCATAACCTCTCTTAGAGACTTCAAATGCTCTAACAATTGAAACAATATGGCTTGGTTACTAAAGATCAATGCATATATAAATAGTATAGATCGGCTGATTGCATACACACTAAATACAAGAATATGAAAGTGAATAAATAGAGAGAAGGCAGGAGAGATGGAGGGAAAGAAAGAAAGAGAGAAAGAGATAGAGAGAGAAGTAGAGATGAAAAGAGATTATGAAAGAGAGAAAAGGAAGAGAGGAGAAAGAAAAGAAAGAGAGAGAAGGAGAAAGAGAGAAAGACAAAGAGAAGAAGAAGAAAAGAGAGAAAGAGAAAGAGAAGAATGAGAAAAGAGAGATAGAAAGAGAGAATCCAAGTGAGATAGGGAAAACAAATAGAAAGGGAGGGAGGGAGGGAGAGAGAGAGAGAGAGAGAGAGAGAGAGAGAGAAAGAAGAGAGAGATAGAGAGAAAGAGAGGGGGAGAGAAAGAAAATGATACTTGTATATTCTATGATACTCTTAAAGTGGGATCTTTAATGTCCCAATACAAAGAATAAAAAATGTCTTTCATATGTTTATAGAAATACAATTATGTTTGCATCAGCGAAATGTTTCGTTCTCAGTTTACTTGAAGGGACTAGTAAATTTCTTACATAGATGATGTGATACAAAGAACTAATTCTATCTCCACCTGTAGAATATTCTACTTTTATCGAAGACTTGTATACACTTATATAGATTTTCTCTTATACCCTTGTGGTATGCTTTCCTTTGATGAAAAAAATCAGAAATAGATTCTTCATCTTTGTAAATTAAGACCATATGTTTATAAAGAGGACTGCAAATGTTTCTTTTGAAAGGTGTGGCATTTTTTATATTACTCTAGACTAGTGGTATGAACCAATCATTCACTTAGACATCCTACTTGTGATTCAAAGATAATTTCGATCGTCAATCATCGTAAACAATGATCATTAGACGGTTTAAATAGTGTTATATATCGATCTAGTTCTCCATAGCCTATAAATAATGTAATTTTCTTGTTCAAGGACCCTAGACATATCAAGATCAATATCTTGGGACGCCAAGCCTTTGGCAAAAATTGTTAAAATATTAAGGGTATTCCATATCCCTATAATAGCCATTAAAGGGTATTTATATAGTTATTTGAAGCAACTCTACACTCTTTTACTATCTAATCCCTAAGCACTACCTAAAAGTATCCTCAATATTTAAAACATCGTTATATACACAAAATTTAAGGTTTGTGATATGTTGGCACCACCTTTTCTTAATCCTACAGAAATTCTAGACAATTAATAATATTTTAAGTGCATCATGGACAAGGAAATCTACAAGAATCATAATGCAAATAATTACTCGATAATGCCTATTGAAATCAACACATTTGGAGTTATGACGTGAAAGCTATAACAGAAATGAGTAACATTTGTACCTATATGGACACAAATCTAGAACTCAACATGTATATATAGTTTGCATCAATTTCTTAACCGAACCATGTGATAATTTCATGATTTTCAAACCACTGAATTTCCTCATCTAATTTGTTGTTTAAATTCAAAAATGAATACATTACCATATGAGCCACTTTTGATTTATGATGACAATAGATCATGTTACTAGAAACTACTAAAATCGTGTATATAATCTTTTCTACCCTATTTCAACCTATGTTTCTCCTTTATTTCTGAATGATACCTTGTGTTCTTATATCTATTTGAAGGATATTTGTTTGCCTTGTGTACCTACACATTGTAGGAGTCATAGCAAATTGCTTGAATGTCCACCTAGCTTTTGAAGGTATAGAAAATTTGATAGATATAGAATTTCATACCTAGAAGCTGAAAGGAAGGGGTTACTTGTGTTCAAAGGACTATGGAGTTTTGCTCATAGTGTGCCCCTTATTGAGCAAGAATTATAAGAGCTTTCCTACACTCCGAAGAAGTAATGTGAACTATATGAAGAGCACTAATATAGTATATCTATCACCACACTAGTCAACACATAAAGATAATATGTGGAAGAAGCAAAGAAGGAACATCAAGCCAGGAACATATTCCAACTATAAAGGATGTAATAAAATCTTAAAAATACTAAGAGAAACTGATTGGGAAACCAAAATATTCTAGGTATATGCTTCCTGCAAACAACATTTCTATCATATGTGCATGGAATAATCATGTCAGCAAAGTTTGTTTAGGCAAAAGGAAATGCATAGGACATGAAGCTTACAAAGAAATTTCTTTAACAACCAAAAGGAGTTCAACAAAGGAAAAAGCTATCTATAAATAGTTATACATCCTCGCTAGAAACTAGAATGATGTTCAAAATACCTAATATGGTAACTACTACTATAAATGTCCAATGTGGAATTCAACAATGTAACTTGCTTTCCTGTGCTAAGAAAAAGGGGAGGAGTTTTAACCACCTTTTACTCATCATATAAATCATTTAGACTACCTTTTTAGAATAGCTTTTGTTAGATAATCTATGACATGGTAAAAGATCATATGCATCTTATCCTTACCCCAAGATAATCATCATTAATTTACAAGTGGAAAGATCTTGTATAAGATGGGAAAAGTTCCAACTTCCTTATGCAACCTTGAAGCAACACTGTCCTCACAAGCAATTTCATGGAAACTCTTCTCACTAAAACAATAGAGTTTCTAAGACCATGAAAAATGAGCCTCAAAACTTTTTCAAAAAAGAAAAACACTAAAAGGAATACGGGCGCATAGCGACGCTTAAGGCGACACAATTTCGTCGCTATAAAATTGCAAAATGCATCGCAATGAGCATAGCCCACAAACCGTCAATTAAATGACGAGCCAAACAAGGTTTTTTTTTTACGTGTGGCACGACGGGGTGTGCAATGCTCGCATAGAGCATTGCTAAGGTGATGGTTTTAAAAAGCATTGCATAAGCGAAGCTTTTGTGTGGCATAAGTGATGCTAAAAAATGCCGCTTATGCGATGCCAATTCCAGTGGTTTTTACAATGCGCTACCATCGCTTACACGATGGCTTGTTGACAAAATAATTAAAATGTTGGAGCCTCTTCTATCGGCATTTTGACGCATCTCATCAAAGAACTCTCCAATGCTCGCAATTGCACTAGCTTACAAGCTTAAACAAGTATATGCAGAATTGTTGTTTTGCTTAAGCTCTATCTTATTGTCTCTCTCTGTCTCTGTTTCTCTCTTTCTACATCCTTCTCTCTTTGAATTCTCTCTCTCTCTCTCTCTCTCTCTCTCTCTCTCTCTCTCTCTCTCTTCTTTCTCTCTTTATTGGAGCTTATTCAAGAAGCTAACCAAGCAAAAAGTATGGCTACCTATTATAAGTACAATTTCTATTCTTTGTATATCATTTGAATTGTGTTATTTTCATTAGATAGCATACTCACACTTATTGATATGCACATATACACTTATACATGATGAAGATGCACGTTCACACATATACACATATACACATATACACATGCACATACACACAGATACATGTGCACATACACTTAGACATACACACACATACACATGCATATGCACAAACATTTCTACAACCACATAAAAAGACTTACATGCATGAATAATTGCATATATATATATACACATACACACATTAAGATATACGTAAATACATGTATATGAACATCCACATGCATGCACATTCACATGCATGCACATGGATGCAATTGGAAATGCATCCACATACACATGCATGTTTCATACATATACACATGCATATACATACATTATACACATATGTAGACATATATACACATATATATGTACATATACACATATACATGCATATACACACATATACACATAGAGTTATAAAGGGTTATAAATACATGTATATGCACATCCACATGCATGCACATTCACATGCATGCAGATGGATGAAAATGGAAATGCATCCACATACACATGCATGTTTCATACATATACACATTGCATATACATGTATTATACACATATATACACATATATATGCACATACGTACACACACATATACACATGCACACACACACATGCTCATACATACATATACATGCACATACACACATATAAACATAGAGTTACACATATACATGCACATACATATACACACACATACACATGCACATGCACATACGCATATACACACATATACACTTACACATGCACATGCACATACATACATATACACACACATACACATGCACATACATACATATACACACACCTACATATACACTTACGTACACACATATGAATGAATTATATAATTAAATTATTAAAACACATGCTTCATATAAACAATGATAACAATCAATAGAACAAAACTCTTCATTACTTAATACCATACACACAATTCAAAAAATAAATGAAATGAAAAATATATAGATTATATATATATATATATATATATATATATATATATATATATATATATATATATATATATATATATATATATATATATATATATATCAATGTAAATACATATAATCCAATGTTATAATCAACTAGAATCCTAATCATCATCATCATGACCATCATCATCATCAGGAGCATCATGATCATCCTGATCCTCATCATCATGATCACCCTGTGATGATCGAGATCGGTCCTCCTGTGTCTGTCTCTCCACCTCATCCATATCTTCCTCTCCATAATACTCCTGTATTACATATAACAAGCATAAATAAGTAAAACAATTAAACCATTTACAAAAATAAAATAATTATATAAAATTTAATAATACTTACAAAGGCATCCGAAGTATCTCGCATATACTCGCTCAAATGCCAATATCCAAAATGTGTAGCATACTGGATCTCATGTTTCGTAGGATATCCACCATAATCCTTTCGCTGCATTGAAAAAAATAAAAAAGATTAGTTTCTTGCATTTAACTAAAATAAAAAATATACTCACAATAACACATATACTTACAAATGTAGCTACAAAACCATGATGGCCCATTTTCCCTAGGTGCGATGTGTGACCTGATTCCACTCTCTTCTTTGCAGCAACCTATTTATTTAAGAAAAAAGAAATACATAAATTAAATGTAAAAAATTACTAAAATATATGAAAATTATAAATATAAACTATACCATTTGCTCAGGAAATTACTCCTGAAGACGTAACTGTCTACAAAAAAATTGCCACGTCTCAGGTGGTATGTTAGGTCACCTCTTATTTTTTTCCACCATATAATATCTCCTATTAATTTAATCTCAAACAGAAAAAAAATCAGAATACATACACATATATACACACACATACACATACACATACCCACATACAGATATACATGTAAACATATATACATACATATATGCATACATATACACATATACATACATATAACATAAACACACATATACATATCCACATATATACGTACACACACATGCATGCATATACACTCATTTATACAAAATACATGCATTTATCGCACATATAATGTGTATTTGTGTATATGTGAATATGTGTGTATGTGTAAATGTGTATATGTGAATATGTGTGTATGTGTAAATATGTATATGTGAATTTTTTGTATATGTAAATAATCAGATTATTCATATCAAAAACCATTATTTTTAGATTCTGATCAATCAGATGGAACTCCACCACCATCTCCTCATCATGCAATGACTATATACTCTAAGTATATCAAACATTTAATTTTAATTATATTTGATGGATACATAACTTATATATATTTTCTTCTTTCTTATTATAATCAAATTCTGATCAATCAGAGGGTACTCCACCACCTCCTACCCATGCAAGGACTTCACTTGTGTCCTCCAATAGGAATTATGATGAATTTTACTATCAAGAGCATACTATATGTTGGTGTAACTCTTGTTATGGCACGTATCGAAGATCACGATTGGAATGTGTTGAACATGAGGCAAAGTATGGTACTTTTGAGCGTACACCATCACCTGGTCAACGTGATAATGCTTGGATATGTATTTTTTATATAAATTAATGTCATTATTTTATTTAGAAACCATATACAAAATCAAATTACTGTTGATATATAGGAATACTTGCTCGATGATGATGACGATGATAATTTTTCTCATAATGTTAACATACCTAGTACACATTATGGACTTGTTGTTCATCAATTACAAGCAGAGGTTTCTAGAAATCCTCTACCTCTTGGTTTAGAGACTCAAACGGTTGGATATTATCCATTGCTAGCTCATGATCGTTCTTTAGTACAAACATATGATAGAAGAAGATATGGAGGATGGAATAGAGGACCATTTCCTTTAGATCGAGAGGTTTTCAACTTTTGGGGTAATTGCTATATCATTGCTCCATCCACTATTACTAATGCTGGCCGTGGTCTCTTTATTGTAGAGGATTTGTATGTGCCTCCGAACTCTGAAAGTCACTCTTATGTCATTTTGTGGTCCCGTATATGGATGGGGAGATTGGCATCGACTTTCACGTTATGTTCAAAGCATGAGTACTTATGGAATATGCTTGAACGCAGCATCCCTTACTAGTAGAAGGATTTTACATGCAGAAAATGAAAGATTATGTATTGATGGAAGACCTTACACACATGGAAATATAGTAGGTTTAATAAATAGTAGTCAAAGGTTACATAATATTTCAAGGACTGATTGCACATTTGAGGAGCGTGAAAATAGTCATGAATCACCATACACAAGTAGAGATGTATCAAGATACATAGTTGTCAATGCTATTACTACATTACATGCAGGTGATGAACTATTAGTGAATTATGGATGGCCTAGACCTCCAAGAGCACCTTTTAGCTACACAGAATAAAAATTTTCTATCCATATTTAATAACTATTATATTTAATTTTATGTTTAAAGTTTAAATTTTATTCATTTATGGAATACTAATGAATTTTATTTATATGTGTAGATTCCAACATATGACGTTGATGATATTCCTCCACACCATTCACAATTGCCAGTAACACCTCATTTATCATAAGGTTCTATGAGGGGCCTATGCAAACGTGATCCTGTGGAATATGCAAGGTTGAAAGATCTATATTCAAAAGAGGATAAAGTACAAGATTTGCGCCACAATGATGAAGATGATGGCATGGCAGATTTTATTGAGGATTGGTATCAAAATGACATTGAGAGCATTGATATTTCTAAAAAGGAGAAATATCTTTGAGAGGAATGTCTAAAGCATGTATATGAAGTAAGTCATTTGACATGACGAAGTGCGAGATTACTGATTCTAAATCTTCAAAATCGTTTTGGATGGAGCAATGTATCTGTTTCGACACTATTACGCTATAATTTTCAATTATATATATATATATATATATATATATATATATATATATATATATATATATATATATATATATATATATATATATATATATATATATATATATATGTGCATAAATATATATATATACATATATATATATATATATATATATGTGCATAAATATATATATATACACATATATATATATATATATATATATATATATATATATATATATATATATATATATATATATATATATATATATATATATATATATATATATGTGTGTGTGCATATATATATATATATATATATATATATATATATATATATATATATATATATGTATATATATATATATATATATATATATATATATATATATATATATATATATATATATATATATATATATATATATATATGTGCATAAATATATATATATATATATATATATATATATATATATATATATATATATACATATACATGCATATATAAACATACACATACACATACACACATACACATGTTATGAGAGTAAGGTCAAAGTATAGATACCTGTATCGAATGAAGATGTTTTGTCCATCTAGCCTTTAGAATTGTCCACCCAACCTTTAGAATCTTATTGATACATATGTTTCTCCTATTTTAGTCGACCTAATACCTGTGCTGCTAATTCTTTTTAATGCAAATATTAAGTAGCAGCTACCAAGGAAGGTATCAAGTCACATGTAAAAATGGGAGAAGCAAATTTATCTTGAAGATTTTGAAGGATGGAAAAATAATTTGAAAGGATGGGTCAATAAAAAGTGTCCATTCAATGCAAGTTTGTATTCTTACTTTAGATAAGGTAAGAGAAAGAACTTGAATTGAATGGACACTTCTTGTCCGCCCATCTTTTAATACTATTAATGCATCTTTTAAAATATTCGCAAAAAATTCTCTCCTCCCATTTTACATATGAATTAATACCTTCCTTCGTAACGGCTACTTCATATCTGTAAACATCTTAGGAAGACAGGTAATAGATTGACTATAAAATGGGAAACTGCCAGACGATTCAATGATCTAGATATGAAAATCTGCAAACCACAATATACAAAAAACAACTAAAAAAGAAATTAAATATACACAGCTACACATGCATACATACATATACATAGATATATACACATTCATACATATACATACATACACATGTATACACACATACATATACATGTATGCATACATATACGCATACATATATATACATACAAACACATATAAAACACATATACATACATATATACATATAAACATACATATATGTATATGCATGCACATGCATATTCACATCCACATACACATACACATAAGCATACACATATATACAATTATATGCATATATATATATATATATATATATATATATATATATATATATATATATATATATATATATATATATATATATATATATATATATATATATATATATATATATATATATATATATATATGTATATTTATTTATTTATTTACTTTTTTTAATATATCTTTTTTTTTATGAACTTACACGTTATTATCTGAAAGTGTTCACCAAGTCATAATATTCTTCCTACCTCACATGATGAAATGAAGAAGATAATCAATAATCTTGGTATAGATTATAAATGTATACATGCATGTCCTAATAGTTGTATTTATATAGAGGTGAATATGCAGACTCTGTGACATGTCCCAAATGTCAATCTCCTTGATATAAGGACGAAGAAGGTAAAATCCCAAAAAAAGGCATTGAGACATTTTCCATTGGCTCCATGGATTAGACATATGTTTCAACACCACAGATTATCAAAGGTTTTGACATGGGAACATGATCATAAAAGCACTGATGGAATAATCGGAATTCCTCATGATAGTGTTGCTTTTCAGCATATTGATTCTACATGGCCTGAATCTGCACAAAATCCACAAAATCTAAAGTTAGGAGTTGCATTAGATGGGGTTAATCCATTCTCCATGAAATCTAGTAAATGGTCAACATGGCTAGTGGTAGTCATAAACTACGATCTTCCACCATATCTTAGCATTAAAAAGGAACATTAATGCTTTCACTTTTAATCCCAGGCAAAAGATAATTTAAAGATATGAATATATATCTTGCTCCTCTCATTGACGATCTCCAAGAGTTATGGAGAGGTATTAATGTCATTGATGTATCGAAAAACATCAATGAAAGACATATTACGGTTCGTGGTATTGTGGCTTGGACTATTCACGATTTTCCAAGATATGGTGTTTGTTCAGGTATTGATGTAATTTTTTTAATCAATATGCATATAAATAAATATGATTTAATCTAATTATATTTTTATCATTTTCATGATGAAGGAATATCTACTAAGGGCTATAAACCTTGTCCATATTGTGGTGTTTGGTTGAGATCAATCTATAGTAAGAATCTCAAAAAAAATATTTATCTTTGACATGGATGATTCTTGCCTGATGATCATCCATTAAGATCTAAAAGAGAAGTGATACATTTTAATGGAAAGCTTGAAACAGGTTAGTGTCTAAAACCTATGATGCCTATGGATTGGGATTAAAATTGGAGAGATGGACCTTTGATAGATCTAGAATCAGAAATCTTCAGTGCTGATGAAGATAATGAGTATGTGAAGAGAGGTAAAGGAAAATTGGCACTCGCAAAGAACATATCAATATGGTATTCTTTGGAGTATTGGAAAGAGTTAAAAGTATGTCATCTTCTTGATCCTATGCATATATTCAAGAATATTGGTTATTCACTATGGCAACATTTTCTTGGACTAAATGATACCATAGCATCAAGGAATGATTTGAAAGATCAAAAATCAAAACGAAAGTTATGGCCAGTTTTTGATAGACATCGATAGGAAATGACTTATGCACCTACTCCTTGCGTACTTACAAGAAAAGAGATAAAAACTATCAACAAAAGAATTCAATTAATTAAGACTCCTACACGATATGGAGGATCTTTTCAAAACATGTTTACTATGGATGATAAGAGCTTAATTGGGTATGAAGTTTTATCTTTTAATTCATTTGGAGGTCAGATCTCATAAGGAATAAATAGTGAGATACAAAAATCCTACTTACTAATGGTTAAAGTTTTGAGCATATACATGTGCTCGTAATAAGTCTACCATTTCTTCCACAAGCTTCCAATTCCAAATGTTTCTACTTAACTATTTGATTTAATTCATATAAATATATGTTTTTCATGCATCAATCATAAAATATATTAGATATTTAACATCTTATATTTTTCTTGATTTTGTTAAAATTTTGAACATATCTTTTTAACTCATTCAGTAATGCAATGGATATACACAAAAAATCAAACAAATCTTTAATTAAAACTTTTTCATCTGATTTTATACAGATCTTTAATCTTCATGAGAATCTTCATCAATCTCGTCAATCTCATAATCTTCATTATTTCATTTCTTGAACAGTTTAATCCTTTTTCCTACAATCAAATTTTGCAAGAAAGAACCATTAGATTCTCTAAGTTTAAACGTACCATTATAAAAAACAGTTACTACTACATACGGACCAAACCATCTTTTAATTAACTTCTTCCAAACATCATATTGTGTATCAAAAGTACTATCGTAAACTAATACCCAATCATCTACTTCTAAAGTACAAGACCTAAGTCTATGTTTTTTATCAAAGTAACTTTTATTTTTAAGTCGTGATTCTCTAACTTTTTGTACAACTTCTTTAATTATTTTATTTCCTAGATCTAACTATTTAATCCTAACAGAAATGAGATCTTGAGGAGTCATCTCATTATTCCACGGAAGCATTGTCTATGAAATAATCTGGGTCAAGATAGGAAAAACTGGCTTTTGAGAGTACATTAGTTCTGTAGGCATAAATCCTGTAGACCTAGTATACGTCATCCTGTCTACCCATAGTGCGAATGGAAGGAACCTAGGCCACTGCTTTGTATCACCATTGCAGGCCTTAGAGATTGCCTTCATAATAGATAGATGACCCCGTTCAATCTTACTATTAGACTCTAGATTATAAGCAGTTGTGAGACCTAATCGAGTCCCATATTGGTAAAAGAATTCTCTTGCCTCTCGAGCATCTAACTCGCCCCTATCTACTACTATTGTTTCTACATAGCCAAATCTAGAAATAACTTCTTCTAACAAAATTCTACATATGTTATAAGTAGTTTTAGTACGAAGAGCTCTACGCTCTATATGATTGGTCAAATCTTCCCTAGCTAATACTATATATCTCATCCTATCTAAACCTTTAGGCATGGTCACTAAATCAACTACCCACTTGTAATGAATACAAGGAGGGTAAGTCCGGTGCAGTGGTTCCCTATGTCTAACTGACGAATGTACCTGACAAGTAGTACAAGTACTTACAAAGTCACATACATTCACATACATACCTGGCCACCAATAAGCTTCTCTTATTTTAACATACGTCGCATAGAAGACTTTATGTCCTGCCCAAAGGGTTTCATGCATGTTTTTCATAACTCTATTTTGAAGGTTTTTATTTCCTAAAACTCGTTGCAGACATCTAATCTTCCCTTTTGCATGATGCCAAATAAATTCATCCTTTAGAAAGAAATTAAATGCATGTTTCCTAATGTCTCTAAACCTATTAGCTAACCAAATAGGTAATTGTTTTAAAGTGCTAAGATAATATCCTATATCATACCAAATTCCCTCATTTTCTTTTTCATTAAATTTTTCATACATATAACATCAAAATATAATTAATCACATTTGATTCAGTTTCAATCATGTCATCATTTTCAAACTTATCCCTAGAAAGCATATTTGCCACAGAGTTAGTTTTCCCATAAATATGATTTAAAATAGGATAAATAAAGTTAATATAAGATAGCCACCTGAACGTTGCTATGTCTGGAGAAGAACAGTTAGTAATCATTCCTATTAATGGTAAACAATCTGTTTCTATTACTACATTAGCTCTTATAAAATATTCCTTGTCAATTTTTAACGCACTAACTAATCCCCATAATTCGCATTTTATTTGAGGATAATGTTTTTGAGTTTCATGTAAAATTTTTGCCCCAAATCTAATAGCATATCTATTTCCCTCACTATCATCTTCTTCAATTACCCATCCTATACATATGGGACTTGTATCTACAGTTAAGATAATTGGTGTATTATTTGAGTAATTTACACGTTTAAAAATAGGTGCATTAGAAAGTAAGATTTTTAATTTCTTCATTGCTTTAATATGAGTTTCAATCCATTTAAATTTCCTATTTCTCCTAATTAGATCATACAATGGATTAGCTACATCGGCATAATACGGTATCCAAATAACATAAAAAACACATGCTCTTAAGAAATATCTTACCTCACTAATGTTCCTGCAAGTTTCAGATAATTTATTTATAGCATCCACTTTTGGCGGATAAGGCCTATGTCCATAGTATTCACATAAATGTTCTACAATAAGAACTTCATTAACACCAAATACTAATTTTTCTATGGAAAATGTTAATCCTACTTCTTCAAATCTTTTAAGTATTTTCTCACAATCTGAAATATGATTAGATACAAACTTCCTACATCCTAAAGAATCTAATGTTTCATCTTTCCCTTTTCTTCACAACCTTTAATCGGAATATCATCTATAAATGGCATAGTCACATTAGGAATAAAATCACGAAGAACCATATTCATTGCATTCATCATATGTGCTACCGAGTTTGTAGCTCCTTGAGGTAGAGTACACATTTGGAATAAACCTAAAGGAATATTCATTGTAGTTATATCTCTACTCTCAGTAGCAAGCTCGAACTGATCAGAACAAGAATATAAATCGCCCATAGAATAGATAGAATGCCCAACAAAGGCTTCGACAAATTCACCTATAATAGGGTCGGTTCCAACATCCTAATTGTGACTTTATTTACGGGTTGTAAAATCCTCGAAAAATCTAAGCTTCATATTCTTTTTAGGAATGGTAAACCATCTACAAGAATTAGGTGTGGAGGAAGGTTCTAGAGTTTTCATATGCATCTTCTTTTAAGCAGTTTCATTAGCTCAGGTAAACGAGCCTTTGGAACTCATATAGGGCAAAGATTCCAAGGAATATGGGCTACGGTAAATATAATCATTGGAGATACTATTCTAGGGTCAACACATCCTATTTCATGAGGATAACGAGAGAAAGCTTTTCCATGCTTTCTTATCATTTCATGAAACCTTTCACGTTCAGTAGGCAATAAAAAAGAGTCTTCGTTTCCTATTTTATTAATTTAATGGTTTTACAAGTAAAATTATGTCCTATTTTTGGATTATCAGGTAAAATAGGATCATAAGCTACTTATTTTATTTTTTGGTCACTCCCTTTAGGTAAAGCCTGGGTGATCGGTTTAACTTTTTTATCAACCGTTTTATATTTCCTATTAATTTTAGCTTCATTATGAGAATCAGAAACAAATTTCAAAATTAGTTCATATTCATTTAACGAGTTCAAAAGTATAATTTGCATTAATTTTTCATCATGTAATGTTTGATTAATTTCATCAAGTAAAGAAAGATGAAAAGATGTTTCAATTATATTTTCAATATGTTCATTTGTAGACATATAACCTTTACTTTGAAAATATTTCTCATGTTTTTTCATTATCTTCCTAGAAATATCATTAGTATTTAAAATTTGTACTTTTGAGGATGTCAAATATATAGAAAAACTTTCCAATTTATGTACACATTTTTGTGAGATTTCAAAACAGTTACCACTGTTGTCCCACTCAACGGTGGTGTCTAATAAAAATTCTGATCAAAATAAGTCCCATGTTCACAAAGAGGTAGATGACTCTCATCAACTTCTCTTGAGATCGGATTACTTC